>JAJOOH010000788.1:0-55151 GCA_029582605.1 Solanum gracilifrons
ACATTGTCACCAGGGAGTGCCTCCTGGAGAGCTTCGTGGTGCATCTCTACAGACTTGACTTCAGTTGTCAAACCAGTAGGGCCAAAGGTCACAACCATTCCAGGCTTGATCACACCAGTCTCAACACGACCAACTGGGACAGTTCCAATACCACCAATCTTGTAAACATCCTGAAGTGGAAGACGGAGGGGTTTGTCTGTTGGCCTCTTGGGCTCATTAATCTGGTCGAGAGCATCAAGGAGGGTTGGGCCCTTGTACCAGTCAAGGTTGGTAGACCTCTCAATCATGTTATCTCCTTCAAAACCGGAGATGGGGACGAATGGGATTTTGTCAGGGTTGTAACCGACCTTCTTGAGGTAGGAAGAAACTTCCTTCACGATTTCATCATACCTAGCCTTGGAGTACTTGGGGGTGGTAGCATCCATCTATAAGAAATAAATAACAGAATTAGCATGACATATCCTGCTTAAAATAACAATTAATTCCACCCATCAATAAAAGCAAACCTTGTTACAGCAGCAAATCATTTGCTTGACACCAAGGGTAAAAGCAAGCAATGCATGTTCACGTGTCTGACCATCTTTAGAGATACCAGCTTCAAAACCACCAGTGGTGGAGTCAATAATGAGGACAGCACAGTCAGCCTGGGAGGTACCAGTGATCATGTTCTTGATAAAGTCCCTGTGTCCGGGGGCATCAATCACAGTGCAGTAGTACTTGGTGGTCTCAAACTTCCACAAAGCAATATCAATAGTGATACCACGCTCACGTTCAGCCTTAAGTTTGTCAAGCACCCAGGCATACTTGAATGACCTCTTGTTCATCTCAGCAGCTTCCTTCTCAAACCTCTCAATAACACGCTTGTCAATACCACCAAGCTTGTAGATCAAGTGGCCAGTGGTAGTGGACTTTCCAGAGTCGACATGGCCAATGACCACAATACTGATGTGAATCTTTTCCTTACCCATAATGCCTTAGATTCTGAAGATCATCCGAAAACAGAAAACTAAGATTTAGTTATTTTAACAAGCATGGATACCAAAAAAAAATTCTAAAAGAAACTCTAGGCTAATGGTTCTCCTTGATATTGAATAATGAGAAACTTAGATCTGACATTCTAGGGTACAAGAATGATCAATCATTCAAATTTTTGCAATCTAAAAATAGTGTTTCAAAAAATTCTGAGCATGTATTGTTGATATAGAAATGATATGGAACAACAGTTGTATAGTTTTACTTGAAGAGAACATTCTTGACAGTCCATAACAACAAAGTTTAAGCAAATTATTTTCTTGACAAACTCACAACACAGCTACTAAGGAAAGCAGTTTCAAAACATTTCTCTTTCACAATTCACAACAAACATCTATCAAAACGAGATTTCACCAAAAGTTATTCAAAACATGCAAATAGTCGTAGATTTATGATTTCAATTGATTTCCAAGTGGTTATGTAAAATCGATCCAACATCAACGGATCTGAACCTGTACGCAGTAAAAATCATATCTACGAACATAATTATCAATACAAATTCAAATCTAATTTATAAAAAGCAACAAATACCAATAATTGAAGAATAAGACTATAGAGAAAACACAATTATATTATTGGATACATAAATAATACGCAGAAAAAAAAGTGTGTAGATCGAACCTTTGGAAGTGGAAGAGAGAAAGCTTCGCTAAATCTTGGCTGCGCAAACAAATAAGCGAAGCGTTAGGGTTTGGGGTATGCAGTCTGTGGTATTTTATCGCCGAATCCACTATATACATTTACTCAAATGCCCTTACTTTTTCTCCAATTATAACGACATTTAGGTTTCTACAAGGGCAATAATTGTGAATCCCGAAATTATCTTAGAAAATGCAAATTTTGTTTTTTCAAAAGAGATAAAGTATCAAAAACATGTTTACGCTATATCTTTTTGTTGTTTAGTTTCATACTTAGGGTCTGTTTGGCCATGTGATATAGAATCATGATATGATATCATAATATGAAATCATGAGATGAAGTTTAAGTTTTGTTTGGACATGCGATATGAAATTTTGTGTTGTATATTTTCTCATAAACATAAAAATCTCATAAGTTGTAAAACTATTGAAATAACCCAATTGTTTATTCAATCTTATCAAACAAACAAAAAATTATAAAAATCGCATAATAAAGTATTACAAAGTTATATCTTCTCCACTTAATTAATTGTTTCATCTAAATTGAACATAAATTGTAGTGTTACTAGTCTTTAATATAATCCTCCCACATAGTACGGACAATCTTCTTACGTTGAACTTGCATTTCTCTATCATATGACTGAGAAGACAAACCAACATTGTTACTTTGAGCCATTAGTTGGTCAATATCATTCGCAACTATATTTTCATGCTCATAGAACCATAAATATTTCCATCACCCCTTTGGTATTATCGCAAATAATTATGCAATATTGTACAAGTTATGACAATTTTCACTTTTGTGTCAATACCATATTGGAATTGTGTGCCTTGTTTCACTTGTATGTTCAATTGCACATTTTCAGTGCATTAATTTCATGCTAAAATCAAACGTATTGGAAGTAGTGATTATCAAACATACATCACCAATTTTGTCATTTTTCATATTAAATTACTTTAATTATTTTCATATATAGCCGAAAGAGAAGCTTTTTTTATTATGAAAAACCAAAAAAGTATTACTCCCTCCGTTTGTATTTATATTCATCAAATCAATTCTTACTTCATCATTTATATTCACCAAATTGAAAACAATACTAAATTTTATGTTTGTGAGAATAATAAATTTCAAAAAGTAATGATGTGATTATTAATTTTATTAACATATGAAATAAATATTTAGTAAATATAATGTAGGGTTGTTTTAACAAAATATAAACTTGTGTGTCAATTTTGTATTTAAGAAATCTCAAATGATGATATGGAATTCCCATGTCATGATTTTTGGAGAATATGGTATTTCATCTCATGATATGGAATCATGAGATGGAAACAGCGTGAAATCGCATGTCCAAACGGTGATTCCATCTCACGATTCCATATCGTGTTATGGTATCGCATGGCCAAACGCCTACTTAAACTATTGAGGTGTAAGTTTTATACCTAAATTATCACTTATTAGTTTGGGAAACACATCTTTCTCTTTTATAACACTCTCATCATGATGTTTTGTCTAGGTGGAGGTGTATTTCTCAAACTAGCAAGTGATAGTTTAAGTATGAAACTCATACTCTCAATAATTTAGGTATGAACTAAAAAAATGGATAGTTTAGGTGTTTTTGACACTTATCTCTTTTGAAAACAAAAAAAGGGTCATATTTGTGGAATTTGTTTCTCCCAATTTAAAATTGGGAAAATTTTCAAGACAACAACATTTTAGTATTTAATAGGACTCATTAGCCATACTTTTAATATTTATTAAAAATATCAATATTTTAGTTTGCTATGAGGTTGATTTGTGTATTTTTTATCTTTATTTAACTTAACATAATATAACTAGGAAATAACAAATTAGAGAAAATCAAGGGAGAGAATATTTTAAATTAGTAAAGTTGCTGAAAATCATCATTACTTCCGTTACAAAATATTATGAGACCCAAAATAGGTGATTCTCTTCCTTCTTCATAAAACTCCAAATTTGACTCTAAATTCTCTTCCTTGTCTAAATTGTAATCGTTTTATTTTTAGTAAAAATGTCTCTCGTGCGCCATTATTTGGTCTTGTCTTTCAAAACTAATTATGGTTATGAAACTCTATGATAATACCATACTGTCTTATACACCTATAGTTTTATCTGTTATTTGACATATCTTTCTCATAGTGTATTTGTTTTTTTTTCCCAGAATTTGGTATCCTTTCTTAAATCGTATTCATTATAATATGTATAATATTTGTATTAGTATTTGTATTCATACTAATTTTCATGTTGTATTTTGTATAATGAAAGTTGTATTTCTTTATTGATTTGTATTCATTTCAATAAGTATGTCAAATGAATTTGAAGTTATTTATGAAGCATATTTGTATTCATGTATTTTTTCACTGTGTATTAATTTTTTTCTTCAGAATCTTGTATCATTTCTTAAGTCGTATTCATTCCAATATGTATATTTATTTGTATTTGTATTCATTCGAGTTTTTATGTTGTATTTTGTATAATAATATATAAAATACAAAAATAATATCATGAAAAAGTGAGAATGAAATATAAAACTAAAAAGGAATAAGTGAATACTTGCTGCCATCATTCTTAAATAAAATACATAACTAGTTGACATATCTTTGGAATGAATATAAATTAGGAACAAATACAAGATTCATAAACTATGCAACATGAGATTTTGAATGAATACAAATATTAATAACATATATACTGGTTTGAGTACAAATTGAGAAAAGATACAAAAATTTTGAAAAAAAAAACTATAAAAACAAAACAAACTAATAGGAAGTTGCGTTGTTCTTCCTATAAATAAAATACATAACTATTTACCATACCTTTGAAATGAATACAAATTAGGAACAAATACAAGATTCATAAAATATGCAACATGAGATTTTGAATGAATACAAATATTAATAGCATACATGCTGGTTTGAATACAAATTGAGAAAGGATACATAGATGAGAAAACTTTCACCAATGTGAATTCAAATGTCATTTACAATCGTGATCATAATAACATGTGAGAAAACATTTCACAATAACATTAATACTTTCCTTTCAAAGCATCCCCAAATCATTTTTCAACAATTTCATAAAAACATGCATATCTTCATAAATTCATAATTCATAGGTTCATGAGTTCATTATAAGTTTATAGTTGAAAATTATAATTTAGGCATGAATCAATAATTCTAACTAAATATCATGTATTAACATTGAATCATGCATTAGAAGACTTAACTAACAACAATCAATTACAACTGAATGAAACTCTTAAAGTTTGAATTGAATGTGAGATCCCATACTTTTTCTCTATTCTTGCATAATATATGTGGCGTAGTATGGCATGGTTATATGAGGTGTATATGGTTTGGTATAGTACATTGGAGATTAAGATTGCAAATGGGTAGCAATATCAAGGAATTAAACTAAAGTTTTAGTCAAAGGAACCCCTCAAACAGGTTCGAAATTAAATAAATGGCTTGGGTAGCACTTCGCCCGTTTGAAATGTTTAAATTATCCCATACCTTGGGTATAAGCCTATGAGTGTCTAACATGCTAAGAATGAGACTTCTCATCGTTACCAACAATGAACTTAATGGATACAATAAAATTTAAGTAACAATCAAAACTTTATATAGATTTCATTTTAATAAAATGGCTTACCTCTTTAAACTATAAAGAGAGAGTAATAAATCAGTGTTTTAACAGGTGGGACGTTTTACTTAGTATAGGGTGAGACGTTGGGCATAAACCCTATGGATCTTTAAATTTTTAATTTACAATATAGTTAATAATAAATAACACAAAATTATAAAAACAGATCAATAGCTTGAAATAATTACAAACATGTTAAAGAAGCTCATAGAAAATAAAACTTCTAACATGATAATACAAGTATAAATAATCTAATATCTTAACTTTATAATAATAAAAGAATTATTATTTCTAATTTTTTTTTTTATCATACTATACAATTTACCCCTAAAAGAAAATAATCAATAAAACTTACCAGTATTATAATAAAAACACACTCCATCATGAATACAAATAAAATTACTTCCAAATAGCTAAATAAAATATGACAATTTTGAAACATGACAAAATCATGAAGACCAATTATAAGTGAAAAAGTAAAATTTTGCTACGTATTTTTAAAAGAAATGTTACCAAATAGTAAAGATGTGATAGTACAACTTGTTATTTGAGTTACTCTCAATCTTCTTATCTCTATAGATTAAAAAATTATTAAGTAGCATTCATTTATTTAAGAATTATGACGGTCAACAATGTTAACACATAATTTGTGTAAGATCTGTTAGTGAGCCGCGAGTGTTGGAAGTTGGACGTGCTTAAGGTGTATAGTCGGGCGCAAGTCTTACAGAACAAGCCCCACACTTGAGTCTCAGGGAGTTTTGCTAGATCCCCGCCCCAGGGCAAGCCCCGAGGTGAGTCCTAACATAATCTTTTAGAACACTGGTAATAATAATCCAACAAACATGTATTTAAACTAACAACGAAAAAGGGCAAAAAATACCCCTATACTATTCGAAATGGTTTAAAAATACCCCTCATTTATCTATTGGGCTAAAAATACGTCTATTATTACCCTTTAAACTAACAATCATATACTTTTTAATTATTATTAATAATAATTATTACGTGGCGCCAGATACATAGTTACCATGCAGATACATTATAAACGATATATTGTAAACAAATTGTTGTTGTGCTAAAAGGGAACAAATAACGTAAAATTTATTTTTGTTATATTAATTTCCTTGATTAACGCCTAACTGATCCTAATCATTCCATATCCTAATAAGGAACAGATTCACGAATTTCAAATTTCAAAATTACATCTTCTCCATTGAAGACGACTTTTGAGCAGCCGTTGATGTTGAAAAATTCACAATTTCAAAAAGAAACTCGATAAATGATGAATATATCGATTTTGTTGAGGCATTCAGGAATTTGGGCGAGCGAAGTTAATTATGAAGGTTACAAAAGTGACGAAATTGTTGTTGGACAATCAATTTCATGTTTGAATCTCAAAGCAGCCATTTCAGTCGAGTTAGAGATCGATGAGGTAAGAAAAAATATTAAAATCCGATACATCGTAGAAGGTAATTCATCTCTGATGAAAATTAAGAACGACATGAGTGTTAGACTATATTTAGAAGTGAAAAATATGAGCCTAGTTTTGCAATGAATCCATTATGTATTGATATGACAGATAAAATTGGTGGTGAGATACATAGCTTTGATGGAACATGCGGAGAGATTACGTGCGTCGAAGGTACATAAACAGATACAGAAGCTCTTGCAGTGGTTGAATCAAGAATATGCGATTCATATTATATTCCAGAATTAGAAGTTACAAATTATATAATTGATTCAAACAGTATAGATGTGAAGACTGGTCAATTGTATAAGGATAAAGCAACACTGATAGATGTGATGACCAAATATAAAATAAAACACAACTTCAATTGCAAAGTAAAAAGATCTGATAGACAAAGGTATGAGATTTTTTTAATCTGCATTGTGAATTAATGTGTTTTAATTTTAAGATCTATAAATGATACATTTAAATTTTTAATTTGTTTGATACATTATTATTTTTAGAAGTTGTGTAATGGTGCTTTTGATTTTTTGTATTTTGTTGTTGATTATATGATACACGCAAGAAGTGTGTAACAATTGAGTCGCATATATAATGTATCATATACATTTTGTAACTTTGATGTGTGTGTAATGTATCAAACAAATTAGAAATTTAAATATGTCGTGATATTATTTATTATGGTAGTTAATATTGTTGATACATTAATGTCTTATAAAATATAACTTCTATATGTATTAATCTGATGAAAAAAATTGTACATTTATGTGTTGGTGTGCTTTTCGGATAAATGTGGTTGGTCTATGAAGTCTTCATGAAGGAAAAACACTGATGTTTTCAAAGCGAGATACTTTAATAGTGAACATACATGTTCAGTGCGGGATAGGCTACTAACCAAAGTTCAAGCAACAATTGGATTTGCTAATGGTGTGAGTGCTCCTAAATTGATCAACCATAAGCGAATTCATACTCCGAAAGATATAATTGATGATATTAGAGAATTCTATGTGGTTCAAATATCTTACCAGCAAGCATGGCGTGCTAAGGAACGTGCACTAGAGATGCTAAGGTGTAACGACCTGATTCCGTCGTTAGGGAAAAGCCAATGGGGAAAGAATTTGGGCCATAAAACTTTTTAGTAATAATATGGAATTTCCTAGCCTAGTCCAGATTTCGACAAAATCGGAGTCAGGTGAGTCTAGAGAAATTTGGTACCAATTGATTGATCTAATTATGATTTTTATCACATGAGTAGATAGCTAAGACGTTAAGGAACCCGTACGACTTTACGGAATTGAATTCGGGCGAGTAGAACTCCCGAAACTGATCTTAGCGTGAACATGTATGCTCTGAGTGTCATGGGATGAAGGTGTGTTGTGAAATGGGGGCTTGGAATTCAAATTCCAACATTCTGTCTCTGTGCATGCCGTTGTAGATTGATGGATGTCGCGGTAGTGGGACAGATGAGACTTAAGTCAGAAATAAAATCCCAAAAATCATTTTATTCTACATTTTTCGACTTTGAGAGCTAAGGAATGACCCCAAGTATTTTCTTGACAGTTTCCACCATTCTTGAAGCTAAATGTAAGATTTTCACTCCCCGAATCCATTTTTCGATCCGTAGAATGTAAATTCGTGGGTAATTATTGTTGGGGAAGGGTTTTGATCTTAAACTAACGGTGGAAAAAGTCCTAAATTGGGTATTAGGATCTTGGGTTGGTCTAGGGTTATTGGGTTTGTTATAATCCGGATAATTAGACCTTTGATTGTTGATCCTTGCGTATATTGATTGTTTGTACACCTAGAACAAGCGGAAAGAATCAGGAAGGGGAAGAATCAAGTGTCTTAAGGGATTCAAGCTTGGATTTGAGGTAGGTGATGGTTGTGATTTCATGTTGGTATGATATATGTTTGTAATTGCTCATTAAAATGCATGTATGTATATGGATGTTGCATTATTAATCACCACAATCGTAAATGAGGATAATTGAATAATTGTATGCCATGAATCACCTCTTGTTGTATGATTGTGAGAACATACATTGTGATTGTGATTGTGGTTTGTTAAATGGATCGGGTGTTACGTTCCAACACACTAACTTGGATCGGTTGCCACATTCCGCAATAAATATGGGATCGGTTGTCACGTTCCATCATAAACGTTGGATTGGATACCACGAACCGGTACACTAACAGTTTGGGTTTGGTTCCATGAGAGGATCACTGAATTAGGTTCCGTGAGAGGACCATTGAATTGTGTTGTGTATCTACTTGTGATGATTACGTTAATATCTAAGGGTGATTGAGGTTGAAAGACTGTTTGTTGCTCTAAAACGATAACCAATGGGTATTGTTGAGAATGTGGAATGCTACATTGATCCTGAAAAGATGACTAATATTGTATATGTTTGGTATATGCCTGTTTTATAATGTTGTGGTTACTTGCATGTGTTTCACTTATTGGGATAGCCGCGTGATCCTACCAGTACACTGTGGTTGTGTACTGATACTGCACTTGCTTGTTCTTTTTTGAGTACATGTCATCCTCAGGTGGTTATTGATAAACCTCAACTAGGTGACTGTTGAGCGTGATCGGATTAAAGGGTGAGCCAATTCTTTCAGGCTGCCATGGATCTTTCATGTTTAAGTTCACTCTTTTCGGACTCATACTATTTTGTTTAAGGTGTTTGTTTAGTTTCGGGTTGTACCCCTTGTTCTTAGACTTTTTGGTAGTTTAACGGCATAATCAAAGACACGATTTCCAATTCAAGTGTCAACCATCACGAGCAGTAATATAACCCAACCAAATGGGTTGGGGTCGAGTCCCAAGGGAGTGGTTGCAAGAATTAATAGAAAAGTAAAACTATGTTCTAATCAATCATAACTATAGACATTAACGAGTAAAAACATAATAAGTTCAAGAAATGACACGAATGTCAATTATCAAATGAGGGTTTAATTTGTATTCAACTAATGAACAAAAACAATAAAAAAAAATAGAAAGATACGAGATAGGGAGAAGTATCTGTCGGGGCTGCTCTCCTCTTGTCAGCCTCCTCTCTAGTGTACTCGGCCTCAATACGTCGGATATTACTGAAGGAGGAAGGGGTAATCTCAATATCCCTCATATCATCCCGGGGCACTCTTGCTCGCCAGAATAGTTCTGTGATCAGTACTGGGAATGGTAGTGAGGTTTGACTCTGTTCGGCTTTCATGGTCATCTCCTGTGAAATCAGAAGTCCTAGGTCGATGTGCCTTCTGGTGTGTAGAGTGCAGATCTCTACCTGGTACAACATTAATGTACTCACTGTTGCATCCGACCTCCTTGCCTCGGACCATGACTGCCTTTACCGATCTGAACTCACTGGCCTTCTTCTTACTATTGGGAACCAGATCACCATAAGTTATGTAAAGCTCACCGACCCAAGAGGGAATATAGAGGCCTCGGGGACTAGTGAACTACTTGAACATGTGGAATTGGAGGGTCTCTCTCACATCTGAATACTTCCCCTCCAAGTCTTTTGTAGAAAGTACATTTTCCTCTAGGATGGCTCGAAAACTATCACCTTTCAATCTGTTCAGAAGCCTGGGAGGAGGAACGACAGGAAGCGCAGGGGTCACAGGAGGTGCCTGAGCTAGTACTGATTCTAGTGCGGGAGGAGTGACAGCAGAGGGAACTCTGGTGGGTGTGGGTTGAGATCTAGCCCGGAGCTCGGTCCTTCGAGAAATCAATGGCTGCTCGTGTTCAGGCACAGACAAATCAGACCGGGTGTCAACAGCCACTCTCTTAGATGTGTGCTTCTTTCTTTTGCCTTTGTCTCCCGGTGGGAGTTCTTGCCTTCTTTTCTTTGGAGGATTTGATCCCCCTTTGTTTATAGTAATTACTCGTGCTTTCTTCTGGGGTGGCCTATCTAGATTTGTTCACACCATATCTGCAAAGCATTGGAGGAAAGTTAGTAAATACTATATCAAAGCACAGAAAATTAACTGTAGACAGACTCACCATTCAAGTCGGCGAATTGCCGAATCTCTTTGGCGAGATAAATCAGGCTCGCCGAAAGGATTAGCTTAAAATTCTCAGCAAGTCGGCGATGGGAGGTCCCTTTCGGTGAATCGCCGATAGCTTTCGGTGAGCAAGGCTAACCCGCCGAAAGGTCCAGTGCAAAATGGCTTAGGGGTGCAGACAAAGGGTGATAAAGAAAACTTTTGGCGAGTCGCCGAGTGCTTTCGGCGATCTCAGGCTTCTCGCCTAAAGTTACAGAGTCAATCAGCAAATAAAGCATGAAATTAAAGGTGAGATGGAGACATTAAGCGAACCGCCGAGTGGTTCAACGAGCTCAACCCAGCTCGCCAAACGGCCCAACGTGCCTATTTTCAACCCAACTTCTCGAATTTAACCCCGCAACCCCTAAAAACAAAATCAAAGCATGCACTAGTTAAATTAAGTTTAGACCCAAAACACCCATTACCTCGGGATACTCAGATTTCTCCTGGTTTAGCCAAATTTGGCCATTTGACGACTTTTGCCCTTAAGAATGGTGTCACCCACTCCATCATTGTGCAATTTACGCCATTTAGCACAAATACAGGCTATTCAGACTTCACCCAACAAATCTAATCAACATGCAAGCACACCCTTACAAAATTTAACTCATTTTAAAGCACAAATTTACGGGCATTCGACGATCAAAACAATACGGGAAAGATTATCAAATTAAAATCGGCATTTAAAAATTCTAATCCTATTAGAGAGTCCCCAGACACATCACTAAGATAAGGTCATCTGCAAATGAGTACGAAATGTGACAAAAATGAACATGGGGTTCGGAAAACCAACCTCTTATGCCGAACAATACAAAATTTGAAATGCTAGGCGGCAAAGTTTTCCAACTCCGAGCATAAGTCACTGAATACAATAGTTAGGAAATGCAAAATTATTCAAATTACTAAATAGGTGTGAGATTTGAGAGATTAAAAGCAAGGGAAAGTGAAAGAGTTGGAAGTTTAAATCATTAACCCTTTTTAAAGACCGTCCAGTTCGCGCCCATTCGGCGACATTATTCGTGATCACCGACCCATTCGGCGACTCGCGGAATGATCATTTGCCTCACCGAATTATATAGGGCCTTCAGTCATATTGAGGGTCCAAATGGCGGACTAAATCGGCATCGCTGACCTATTCGGCGACTCGCCAATACTTTCACTACTCGCCGAGTTTTACAGACTCTCGTTTGAATTTGTCTTGAGTCTAACGACGGTCTAGGTCAGAGTCGCCGACCTCATTGGCGATGCGCCTCCTGGTCTTTTGGTTCGCCGACCTGTACTTTTTAAACAATTCTCACACTTTAACCTGCACAATCAACACACATTTATTCTAGAATAACAAATAAAAACGGTAAAACCTTGGGTTGCCTCCCAAGAAGCGCCTTAGTTAACGTCGTGGCACGATGCAAGTCAACACTCATACTTCATTCTTGGGGTTAGCCATAACATTACTTGGCAACCCCTATTTTGCGGCTGGTGGAGATGAGGTATCACATGACTCGTAAGGTTCTCGAGCAGCTGGATCAATCTGGAATGAGAACCAATCATCTGTTTCATTATTTCGATGTTCTCCTTTATCTCTTCTAGCACCCTATCATGCTCATTCACCTTGTGGAGAATGATCGAGAGCATTTCTTCGACACATTTACCCTCATTGTCCTTGGGCTTTCTTCTCTCACTAGAAGGGACATATATGTCCTTCCTTTTGCATTGGATTTTAATCTCCACTATCTTTTTGTCTAACTTATCCATCTGAGTCATCAGTGTGGCCAACATGAAGTCCTTCTCTACTTCTTGGTTTGTTTCAGCCATGTTATCAAGTAGGTGGGATGCTATCACATAGGTTTGTCGTGTAATACCACCCGAAATGAGTTGGTCAGCCAATACCTTATTTCCGAGACCAAGACTTCTGTAAAAGCAATCCAGGAGGACTATATCGTGAATTTCATGAGATGGGCATTGAACTAGCAGTTCTTTAAACCTTGCCCATGCCTCATGAATCCATTCACCTTCCAATTGTTTGAAGGTTAGAAAAGCCAACGGGGAAAGAATTGGGACCAGAAAAGTTTTGAGTAGTAACTTGGAATTTCCTAGCCTAGTCCAGATTTGAACGAAATTTGAGTCATGTGGGTCTAGAGAAATTTGGTAATAATTGGGTGATCTAATTATGATTTTGATCACATGAGTAGATAACTAAGACGCTAAGGAACCCGTACAAATTTACGAAATTGATTTCGGGCAAGTAGAACTCCCGAAACTGATCTTAGCGTGAACGGGTATGTTTGGAGTGTCATGGGATGAAGGTGTGTTGTGAAATAGGGGTTTGGAATTCAAATTCCAACATTCTGTCTCCGTGCATGCCGTTGTAGCAGGATGGATACCACTGTAGCGGAGACAATGTAGCGGGATAGGTCCCGCTGTAGTGGGATAGACACGACGTAAGTTAGAAATAAAACCCCAAAAATCATTTTATTCTACACTTTTTGATTTTGAGAGCTAAGGAATGACCCCATGTATTTTCTTGATAGTTTTACACCATTCTTGAGGCTAAAGGTAAGGTTTTCACTCCCCGAATCCATTTTTCGATCCGTAGAATGTAAATTCGTGGGTAATTATTGTTGGGGAAGGGTTTTGATCTGAAACTAATCGTGGTAAAAGCCATAATTTGGGAATTAGGATCTTGGGTTGATCTAGGGTTATTGAGTTTGTTATAATTCGGATAAATAGACCTTTGATTGTTGATCCTTGCGTATATTAATTGTTTGTACACCTAGAACAAGCGGAAAGAATCCGAAAGAGGGAGATTCAAGTGCCTTATGTGATTCAAGCTTGGATTTGAGGTAGGTGATGGTTGTGATTTCATGTTGGTGTAATTACTTATTGCAATGCATTTATGTATACGAATGTTGAATTATTGATCACCCTAATCGTAAATGAGGATATATAATTGAATAATTATATGCCATGAATCACCTCTTGTTGTATAATTGTGAGAATATACATTGTAATTGTGATTGTGGTTTGTTGAATGGATCGGGTATTACGTTTTGACACACTAACTTGGATCGGTTTCCACGTTCCGACATAAATATGAGATCGGTTGCCACATTTCGGCATAAATATGGGATCGGTTGCCACGTTCTGGCATAAACATTGGAGCGAGTACCACGAACCGGTACACTAACAATTTGGGTTTGGGTTTCATGAGAGGACCTTTGAATTGGGTTCCGTGAGAGGACCATTGAATTGTGTTGTGTATCTACTTGTGATGATTACGTTCTTATCTAAGGGTGATTGAGGTTGAAAGACTGTTTGTTGTTCTAAAATGATAACCAATGGGTATTGTTGAGAACGTGGAATGCTACATTGATCCTTTAAAGATGACTAATATTGTATATGTTTGGTATATGCCTGTTTTATAATGTTGTGGTTACTTGCATCTGTTTCACGTATTGGGATAGCCGCGTGATCCTACCAGTACATTGTGGTTTTGTACTGATACTGCACTTGCTTGTTCTTTGTTGAGTACAGGGCATCTTCAGGCGGCTATTGATAGACCTCAGCTAGGTGACTATTGAGCGTGATCGGATTAAAGGGTGAGCCAGTTCTTTCAGGCTGCCATGGATCTTTCTTGTTTAAGTCCACTCTTTACGGACTCAGACTATTTGTTTAAGGTGTTTGTTTAGTTTCGGGTTGTACCCCTTGTTCGTAGACTTGTTGATAGTTTAACGACATAATCGAAGACACGACTTCCAATTCAGGTGTCAACCATCACGTGCAGTAATATAACCCAACCGAATGGGTTGGGGTCGATTCCCAAGGGAGTGGTTGCAAGAATTAATAGAAAAGTAAAACTAAGTTCTAATCAATCATAGCTATAGACATTAACGAGTAAAAACATAATAGGTTCAAGAAATGACACGAATGCCAATTATCAAATGAGGGTTTAATTTGTATTCAACTAATGAACAATAACAATAAAAAAAAATATAAAGATACGAGATAGGGAGACGTATCTGTCGGGGCTGCTCTCCTCCTGTCAGCCTCCTCTCTAGTGTACTCGGCCTCAATACGTCGGTTATTAGTGAAGGAGGAAGGGGTAATCTCAATATCCCTCATATCATCTCGGGGCACTCCTGCTCGCCAGCATAGTTCTGTGATCAGTATTGGGAATGGCAGTGAGGTTTGACTCTGCTCGGCTCTCATGGTCATCTCCTGTAAAATCAGAAGTCCTAGGTCGATGCGCTTTCTGGTGTGTAGAGTGCAGATCTCTACCTGGTACAACATTAATGTACTCACTGTTGCATCTGACCTCCTTGCCTCGGACCATGACCGCCTTTACCGATCTGAACTCACTGGCCTTCTTCTTACTATTAGGAACCAGATCACCATAAGTTATGTAAAGCTCACCGATCCAAGAGGGAATATAGAGGCCTCGGGGACTAGTGAACTGCTCGAACCTGTGGAATTGGAGGGTCTCTCTCACATTTGGATACTTACCCTCCAAGCCTTCTGTAGAAAGCAGCTTTTCCTCGAGGATGGTTCGTAAACCATCACCTTTCAATCTGTTCAGAAGCCTGGGAGGAGGAACGACAGAAAGCGCAGGGGTCACAGGAGGTGCCTGAGCTGGCACTAATTCTAGTGCGGGAGGAGTGACAGCAGAGGGAACTCTGGTGGGTGTGGGTTGAGATCTAGCCCGGAGCTCGGTCCTTCGAGAAATCAAAGGTTGCTCGTGTTCAGGCACAGACAAATCAGACCGGGTGTCAACAGCCACTCTCTCAGATATGTGTTTTTTGTAATGGTGAACTTATTTAAAATGTATCTATATTGTAAATGTTATGTATCAAATGAAATCATATGTGTTGCTCTGTAATTAGGTTGCATATTGCCATTGGCATATGGGGTTGTAGACAATGAAAATGACTGTTCGTGGACATCGTTCTTTGAACAATTCAAAAATATATTTGGCGAGCATGAAAAAAGTTGTGTTGTTTCTAATAGAAATGATAGTATTATGAAGAGTATAAGCATTGTGTTCCCAAATGTACCTCATTATGCATGCATATGTCATCTTTGGAAGAATGTTTGTGGAAACTTCAAAAGGAGCAGAAACACTCTAAGTGATCTATTCTACTATATGGTCAAGGCATACAGAAAGGAGGATTTCGATAAATTAGTGGCTAAAGTGGATAAAGTTGATCACAGGTTAAGGAGTACCTTGAGGATGTTGGGTATGAGAAGTGGTCGAGAGTTCATGCAACAGTAAATAGAGGTAGAATGATGACTACGAACATAGCAGAATGTATCAATGGTTGTCTTGTTGAGGCACGTCAGTTGTCTATATTAGAATTCCTAGAAGAGGTTAGAATTCTATTTGCTTCTTGGCATTGCAAAAATAGAGAAATAGCCTATTATACAAAATACACTATGGGGATAAGATTTGAGGAGGTATTGATTGTAAACGCATCTAAATATTCGAAGATGAAGGTATGTATCATGATACATAATTCTATATTTTGTATCCAATTTTGGTATATCATTTGGCTGTTTTAATCATCATTGCTTGAAATAAATTTATCGCTTACTTTTTAATGTTCGCAAGTTGTTCCATCATCTGAATTTATTTTCTCGATTTATGAAGCTGGAAGAAGATACATTGTTTGTGTTGAGAGGAAAGAATGTACTTGTGGCAGATTTCAACTAGATGAGATACCTTGTGCACATGCAATTGCTCTTTTAAAGGATAAGAAAGTCGCAAATATGCATCCTTATTGCTCTGATTACTACAAGCCTGATGCATTAGCAAAAACCTATGAGGTTCCAATGGTTTCAATGTCAGATAAGGAAGATTGATCGGTTCCTAGAAATGTTGTAGAAAAAACTGTGTGGCCACTTAGATACAAAAGAATGGCTAGACGACCGAGGAAAAGAAGAAAACAAATGCAGATGAAAAGATGACAGTAAACACAAATTGTTGTGGACGTTGTGGACAAGAAGGTCACAATAGAAGAACTTGTACTTCCTTCCCAAAAGAAAAGTGATATCGTTATTTTTATAAGACATTCATGTTTTTGTTGAATAATTTTTTACTTAATCGATTATCACTTTTATATTTATCATGAATAAAGTTTACTATTTATTTTGGTTATTTTGATTCAATATTTATGAGGTTTGCTGTTCCATTTAAGAATATGATATGTGTGTTTAATGTTATTTTGGTACATTTATTTAGGACTTTTGTTGTTTAAATCAAGAAATTGTTATGATTTGTATGCAAATATTATCTCCGATATACAAATATTTGGGTGCATTTGTATCATATACATAATGTGTAAAATCTAATGTATTATGTACACTATGTGTAATGTGTAATATACATAATAATTAATGTATTATATTCATTAAATCATAAATAATCTATCTATTTTCAATAAGCTATTGTATCTGAGTACTTATATGATACATAATTTATACCATTAAGTTTCGCACCAATGTATTTGTCACAATAAATATGAAACGTGTATCATATACATTAATGTTTCATGTATCACATAGATTATAACTACTGTATAATATACATTATCAAAATATAGTGTCATAAACATTAAATCTTATCTTACTTATCTATTGATTACAACTTGTTAATAGACTTTTTTAGAATACATTGATGTTTCAGTTTTATAATTTTCAATTGAATAAGTTTTTCACTATAACCGTAATATACACTTCAATGTATTGTGGTTTTATATGTTTTTAATACAATATATTGAATTGTTGTTGTTAGGAAATAAAAGGTTGCTCAAATTTATGTTCATTTCTGATTGATGATGATTTAATAAACACTGTTTAATTATTGAAATTTGTAAATTAAGACAAATATACATTCTAAGATTAAAGGAACAAAATATATTGACATTAAAAGTCAGACAAAACAAGCAACACTTAAGTTAATGTATCTTGAAAATAGTACAAACTAAAACAAAATTGTGTATTCTTTGATACACAATAACTATTCCAGATTAACTAACGCATCATGATTTGGTGGTGTGAAATGACCCCTAGGCTTTGATGGATCGTCATAATCACTAATATATCCTGCTTCGGCCTTTTGAGTGTCGTATTTCCATAGCAATGTTGTGTATCTTGAGCGGAAATAATCAGATCGGAAACCATTGGATTGGATTGGAATTTCATCACTAAGGAATTCAGCAAACGCGGCTACAAACAATCCACAATCCCTACAAATGCAGAATATACATTAAAACTGAATTGAACATATACTTTAAAACAAAATTTTATAAAACTTACAGTGTACCTCTTCCTTGTTGAATAATGTCTTGTACATATTCAACAAGAAAATGGTGCTTTGGTTCCAATAGACTTCCAGTTTCCTCGTCCTTATAAGCATCAAAAGATGACCAGTCAGTTCGCTCCGATTGATAAAAAAAATCCACTGTCCTGGAAGTAAGTAAGCAACATTAGAGATAATTTTTTAATATCGCCCGAATAAATTTTTCTCCTTAATCCAGATGCTGAGTCGTAGACACGTATTAGCCTCTTTTTCAAAACAACAACAGCCAATACCCAATGAAATTGTCCATCACAATTCACCAGAATGTAAACATCATTTACTGAGTGCCACGGTAACCTGGACGGAATCTCATATCCATTATTTATGTTCATCAATGACCGCTCGAATCCAGATACAATAGCCCCACACGCCATATGTTCCTACGTGCTAATGTTGTCATTGGCAGGACTGCAGTGATACCTCTCATGTGTATTATTGATGTATGTTTTGAATAAACAGTTAACTGAGGTGTTTTGATTTCTTTCGACATCGATGTGCTGCATAATAAATTGTTTAGTCAAAATGAACATAATGTATGATGTGGTGACTCATATATGTTGTGTCTAGTTTGTGTATACGTAATTATATATGAGATACATCTTGAAATAATGTATATGATACATAGTTATTATTGAATTTACCATTATACCTCATCAGTCCAATATTTGTTTGGTTGTGACATGACATACAACTATTTTTTATTCATTGAGAATGCAACAACGAAGTCCATCTGCTCAAATCCAAAAGAAGCTGAATTGCATCTGTATTTGACCTCCTTTGGCTTCCTATATGATTATTAAAATTCAATACAAATTAAAAAAATAATGATCTAACACTGTATGGATATAGTGATATATAACTTACTTTTTGTCATGTGTTTTAAGTAGGCCCTTTGATATCCACTGGCAGTACTGATCAAGCAAAACAAATGGAGGTTGGAAAATAATACCACAACCTTCAAAAGGGTGATTTGGATGAATGTATAACTCTGAATCAACTTTCTCTTTGCCTTTGTCGCTGGACCCAAATTTAGTAAAGTGTGGTGATTGAAAGATCTTTGATGGCAGTCTCAATCGTTGAATATGGGTCTTAGACTCTTCATGCACCACTATTTCATTTACGATTGTTTCCATGAGTAATTGGTTGTCCGATATTGAAGTAACGTTTCAAGGACACTTTTTCCAATTCTAAGTGTCAATGATCGCTAGTCAGTATAAAACCCAACTAAATGAGTTGGGGTCGAATTTCATAGGGAGCGGTACGTATTTGAGAGTCAAGTAAGAAGTACGAACATGGTCAAATCAGTCATAGGAATAGAAATTATGGAATAAAAACATCATTCAAATCAGGGGGTGACACGAATGTCACAAAAGGGGAGTTTTGGTTTTAATTATCAACTACAACAACAACAAACAATACGAAATAACTATAATGAGATGAGTTTTTGGGATGTGATTCTATTATAGGCTAATATATACAAATGGGTATTTGCAACTATTAGAAAATAGCTAGATATTAGTGAGTAAGCTAGACAATAGAGGAGGTAAACTTTCTCTCGAACAATTTACCCCGAATCAAGTCAATTTCTCTCGAACATCCACAAGCATGCAAATTAAGAACAGCCCACACCTTAGTCCATTCACCCTCTCGAGCTAAATGTATAGAATTTAGTTTAGGGTTCACTCTCTCGAGCTGAACCCATGTCAACCCAATACCCATATACCATCAATCAATAATCTTAATTTTAAAACCTCTCTCTCAAGCAAGCCAAAAACACAAGGGTAGAACTGCATTTGCAACTACAATTCTTAAATTAAACCACAATTAATGATTGAACTCACTTCTAAAAAACATTTAAACTAACAACTAGCAATACCCATAAACTAAATCAGCCCATAATCACATAATCACACCCCAAGAATTGGGGTTTTAGCTTGACATTGTAAAAAGATAAAAATCGTTACCAAATTGAGTTTCCATCAACTGGGTAAGATTGATTTCGTCTTTAAAATGGTCCAATTCGAAGAATCTCCAAGACCCACTTCCAATTTCTCAAAAGTGAAAAAATTCAATTCTTCAAAGCTAAAGAAAAACTAGAAAAAACTTGTCTCACAGTTCAAAACTTAATAATAGATAAGATATTATGATATTAGATACTAAAATAAATGTTCAAAAATGTATTTATAGTCGCCAAAAATGTGTTGCGAAGAGTCACTCGGCGAAGTAAGTCAGGCTCGCCAAACCACTCGGCGATCCGCCCTTTGGTCATTTCCATCGCCCTTCTTCCTTGGCCTTCAACATCCTCAAGGTCTGTACCTTTGGGCGATGCAACACTGCATCGCGGAACCACTCGACGATCTGCCGACTACTCCTTTCTCTCGCCTACTTGGTTCGTTCCTTCAGTGTTTGGCACACTGGAACTTTAGGCGGTCAAGCAGCCATTCGACGACTCGCCAAGTGGAATTGGCGATCACCAGACTTGCTTTTCTTCATTCTTTCAGCTTGATTCGTTCCTTTTTGCAAATTAGTGTCCTTGTTTTGTTCCTCAATCCATATACCTGGTAATCAAGGGATTTATATCAGTTATTGACACAAAATAAGCATTTGAGGACACTAAATCATTGTAAATAAAGCCTTAAATGAGTCCAAATCTCGGACTCATCAACACCCCCAACTTAAAATTTTGCTTGTCCTCAAGTAAAACTCAAGTTCAGCACTTCAAAAAGGATATCTCAAAAAGTGCTACAAAAGACTCAATCATGAATGCACACAACAAGACTCAACTTACTCTTGCAAGGATCAATTGTGCACTCAAAGATTCAAGTTGTGACTCACCATTATCAAAGACTCTCAAGTTCACAATACTTGCTTTAAATGTAAGTTCAAGCTCAACAAAGGTACTCAAATTCCCTCACCACAAAGATGATTCCATATTCACACACAATTATTCAACACTTTATAGATCTGGAATCACACACAACTCTCACACTCATAAAGCTGAACAGATGCATGACTTCACCCATAGGTTTTCCCTTATTTTCCCGCTGACATTTGTTTCAGCTCACTCAAGATCAAAAAGGTCTTTCCAAGGCTTGTAACGGGGCTGAGTGTAAAGGTATGGTCATTTAGGCTTAGTGATTGTTATCCTCATGAAATGTGGTATGAACATCACTTTCTTTCCTTTTCTTCAACATTTTAACCTATGCTCAAAATTTACCCCATTATTCACTTCTCATGGAATTCCAGACACCCATTTCTTTTGCAACTTTCACAACTTTTTTGTTCCTTTTCTTTTTCATTCTTCTTTTCTTTTTTTTTTTTTGTATGAAGGGGTTCCATCTTTCTCAAGACCATGGATAAAGGGGGACTTCTTTGCACTTCTTGATTTACCTTCTCTTTTCACCACACCCCCAACTTAGGCTTTTGGCCTAAGTTGGCTATTTAAACAAACCACACTTCATGAGGATTATAGGTTAATGGATAAAGAGGGGTTACAATTGCATCAAGTTTCTTCCAAGAAAAGGGTAAGGCTCAAAAGGTGTTCAAGCAAAGTTCACACACTCACAAGGTTGTCTACGAAAGAGGTATATTATCAAATTGCTTCACTCTTCAAAATTGTTGTCTAAGATCATTTCAAGAGCTTGCTTCACATAGTCAATCGGACCAACGGGGTAAATTCTAGGTGTCATCACACAACGTTCACGGTTAGTTCATCACACAAGGCATTGACACCAATATCAAACAAGACTCCACACTTTCACTAGTGTGCAATGTTCATCACAAGAGACTCATTCGATAATCGACTAGTCACAACGAGATGCAAAATTTTCACATACTGTCAATGCAACTTCATTTGGCCTCATCATAGCCGCACATTCATTTTTGTTCGATTAAGAGCACTATTCAAGTCATCGGTATTGATCATAACCGATACTCAAATTTACACAAGAACAGCCACAATTAAACACAAGAGGTTGCAAAAATTTTCAGAAGGGTAAAAAACCATCAAAAACCATTTGCATTCAAAATACGGAGCCACAAGCTCAAACATCCACAAAACAATGTCAAAACACAATTTACAGCATGAAAACCCAATATATATACAAAATATTAATCACAAGAAGTAGGTATGAAAACACCTCACCCCAACACAAATAAAAGCAGTTGTCCTCAAATGCAACAAAATAAAAAATCAGTAGAAATGACAGAGAGGGAGGTAAAAGAAGAATCATGTCTACACAGTAGCTCCATCTGTCGGGGCATCAGTGCCCGGTGCAGCATCAGCACTACTGTCTCCACTAGAGCCTGCCATGGACGTCTCTGTCAGTGGTGTCTGAATCACCGACTGCACAATCGTCTCCTCCAAGTCTCCATAGATGGTCTCCTCTGGCACCTCGATATGCTCTTTATCGGTCTTTGCCTCGGACTCATCGGCGACCACGTATCTATCTGCACATCTCCAGTGGTGGCCGGAAGAATCTCAAAAGTAGCCGGGCATCCATATCATCAACTGCCTACAGAAGTGAAGTGAAGTAAGTGGACTTCAAGTAGTCCACGTCCTTTCCCAAATCAGCAACCTCGGCTTTTAAAGTCGTAACCTCTATAGTAACCCCCCGACTCTCACAAGTCTCTACTGTTGCTGTGAAAGTGTCAATAAATGCTCGGAGGGGTGTTAGTGCAGCTAAGATAACACTCTTAATCATCCACGGTACAATAGCCTCCAATCGGGTAGCCCTCACATCCGCAAAATGTGCTAAGTTCCCCATCTTCAAGATCATGGCCTGAGTAATCCTGGGGGGCTGGGAAGCAGTAGAAGCACCGGGAGTATGGGAGGAAGTGGAAGTACCTGAAGGCCTGGAGGCTGGAGTAGGCAAATATGCCTCTGCAGGTATAGAACTAACATCCGGGATGCATCCACAGAAGCTGCTCTCCTCATGTCTGCCACCTCTCGAGTGTACTCGACCTCTATGAATCGGATGTCAGTGGAAGATGTAGGAGTGACCTCGAAATCCCTCTTCTCATCACGAGGAACTTCAACACGCCGACACAACTTGATAATCAAGACTGGGAATGAAAGGGACGTCTGGCTCTTCTTGACCCCCATGGCCATCTCCTGCTCTATGATGAGTCCCAAGTTGAGCGTCTTCCTGGCTATTATGGATTCGAGACAGGCCGCCTTAGGGTGGCGAAGGATGGACTCATTCTACGATGGCATGATAGAGCTGTTAATGAACCCGAACTAGTACCGAGCTGCAACATTCAAGTCCTTCTTCTCGATGGGAGCTCCTGCCTCAATCCACCTCGGGGTGGTATCAGAAATCAGGGGGGCAAGCTAGCCCTTTAAGTCATCCAGGGACTGTGTTGTAGCCAAACCCTTATATGCATGTGCAAAACCTATAGCCCTGTTGAGTACAATAATAATGTGATCGCTGCTACACCGTACTTCCTTCCCTCGGACCACGACAGACTTCACTGGTCTGAAGGCATTGGCCTTCTTCTTGCCCTTAGGTACCAGGTCACCGTATGCTACGTAGAACTCCCGGAACCATGTAGGAATATAGGGTCCTCGAGGACTGGTGAACTGCTTGAACTGGTGAAACTGGAGAGTGTGCCTCATAGTGGAATATCTACCCACTAATCCCTTTGTGGATAGCAGCTTCTCCTCGAGAATTGTCCTCAACCCGTCGGCCTTTAATATGTTGAGAAGCCGGGGAGGAGGACCCTGAACTGGTACTGCTGGAGCCACAGTCGGTGCCGAATCTGACACTGTATCAACTGTAGGAGGGGTGGCCTTTGGAACTCTCGATGAATCTGGGTGAATCCTAGCACAAATTTCTGCCCGCCGGGACTGTAGAGGCTGGTCATCCTCCGGCTCAGAAAATGCAGCTTGGGAGTCAAAGGATTCTCCCTCGCGGCCGGAGTTGTGCTCCGGGACCTCAAATACGGGCTTATTTCCCTTGCCTTTTCCTCCCTTTGGAGGTTTCTTTCTTCCCTTTTTAGAAGGGGTAGTTGCCCCCACAATGATGATTATGGCCCCGTGCACTTTTGCGGGGTGATATGTCCAAGTTGGTTCTAGCCATATCTGCAAAAACACCGTAGAAATTAGAAACATTTCAAGAAGAATCACAGAAAAACAGGATGCAGACAGACTCGCCAAATCACTTTGGCAAGCCAGATCGGGCTCGCCTAAAGAATTGGCTCATAAATCTCCAGAAAAATGGCATGTTGGCGATGGGAAAGGCCTTTCGGCGAGCACAGACTATCCCGCCGAAAGTTAAAGTGCATTTTAGGGGTTAGGAGGGCAGAAAGGGCGATCAAAAAAGACATTCGGCGAACTCAAGCTTCTCGTCGAAAGTTACAGAATCTCACTCAATAAAATCACAAAATAAAAGGCGATCTGGGGGGACTTTGGCGAACCGTTTAGTGGTTCGGCGAGCTCGACCCAGCTCGCCAAACTGCCCAACGTGCCATTTTCAACCCTAACTTCCAAAAATCAACCCTGCAACCCCCAAAAACAAAATCAAAACATACACTTATTCAATTAGACTCAAACCCATAAGACCCGTGCTGCCAGGGTACTCAGACTTCCCCCAGTTTGGCCAAAATTGGTCATTTGACAACTTTAGCCCTTAAGAATGATATCAAATGCTCCATCATTGGGCAAAGCACGTCATTTAGCACAAATTTGGGTTACTCAAACTTCACCTGACTAGACCCAACAACAAATAAGCACAACCCACAAGATTTTGATTAATTTTTAAAGCATGAAACTCGGGAGATTAACAATTAGGCATTTAAGCATGATATCGAATTTAAAGCAGGCAAACAAGCACACATATACAAAATCAGAGAGGCCCAGCACACATCGTCAAGAACACTACAATTGCAAATGATTTTAATCGCTAAATACGAGTTTGGGGTTCGGAAAACCAACCTTTAATGTCGATTATGAGAATTTGTAAAGCTAGGCGGTAAAGTATCCAACTCCGAACACAAGATATAGTGCACTTATGATTTTGTGAAGTTAAAAAGTGAGGGAATGTGAAAGAGTTTGAAATTTTAAAACTTTGGCCTTTTAAAAACCGTCCAGTTCTCACCCTTTCGGCGACATTAATTTTCTTCACCGAACCACTCGGCGACACGCCAAGTGGATACTTACCTCGCCGAGTTTTAAAGGACCTCCAGTTAACCTGGAGGTCCAAACGGTGGACAAAGTCGGGATCGCCGACTTGTCCTTGGATCTGCCGAGTTTTATAGACTCCAACTTCATAATTTCTTGAGCCCAACAGCGGTCCAAGTCGGGCTCGCCAACCTTTTCGGTGAGTCGCTGACTGGACATTTTGCTCACCAACCTGCACTTTTCAAACATATTCCACACTTTCAACTTGCACAATCAACACACGATTATTCCAAAAACAAAAAGAAAGCAATAAAACTTGGGTTACCTCCTAAGAAGCGCCTTAGTTAACATTGTGGCACGACACAAATCCCTACTCAAACTTCATTCATAGGGTAGAGACGAGACAACACATGACCCATTTGGGTCTTTAGTAGCTGAATAGATCTAGAATGAGAAGCAGTCATCTGATTCAGCATTGAGACATTCTCTCTTATCTCTTTCAACACTCTGTCGTGATCTTCAACTTTGTGGAGATTGAGTGAGAGTACCTCTTCTACTTGTCCATCCTCATAGTTCTTGGGCTTTCTACGCTCATGAGGAGGAATGCACCTATCTTTCTTTTGTAAGGAACTTCCAATTCCATGATCTTTCTGGTCAAGAGATCCAGCTGAATCAACATTATGGCCAAATTCTGGTCCTTCTCTGTCTCCTTGTTGGTCTTAGTTATGTGATCAAGGAGTTGGACTACTATTGCATAGGGTTGTCGTATTAGACCACCCGGAGTAAGTTGGTTAGCCACTCCTCTATTCTCAGGACCAAGACCTCTATAGAAGCAGTCTAGTACCATCTTATTTGGAACTCCATGAGCTGGGAACTGCAACAATAGTGCCTTAAATCTCAGCCACATCTCATGAATTGTCTCACCCTCCACTTGCTTGAAATTTAGGATGTTATCCTTAAGAATCATCATTTTTTAAGGAGGGTGGTCCAATTGGCTACCATTGTTACAAGACATGCTCATTTCCTCTGTTTTAACAAGTAACACCAAAAAAACCAAAACTAAAAGTAAGTAGATTCAGTTATGACTAAAAAGGAAAAAATTCAACTTCACCAAAAGAATATCAAACAACACCACTCCCCGGCAGCGTCGCCATTTTGAAGTAATGTTTCAAGGACACTTCTTCCTATTTTAAGTGTCAACGATCGCTAGTCAGTATAAAACCCAACTAAATGACTTGGGGTCGAATCCCACAGGGAGCGGTACATGTTTGAGAGTCAAGTGAGAAGTACGAACATGGTCAAATCAGTCATAGGAATATAAATTATCTAATAAAAACATCATTCAAATCAGGAGGTGACACAAATGTCAAATAGGGGGGGGGGGTTTGGTTTTAATTTTCAACTACGACATCAGCAAACAATATGAAATAACATTAATGAGACGGGTTCTTGGGATGTGATTCGATTATAGGCTAATATAGACAAATAGGTAATTGCAACTATTAAAAAATAGTTAGATATTAGTGAGTAAGCTAGACTCTAGAGGAGGTAAATTTTCTCTCGAACAATTTATCTCGAATCAAGTTGATTTCTCTCAAACATCGACAAGCATGCAAAATAAAAACAACCCACACCTTAGTCCATTCACTCTCTTAGCTGAATGTGTGGAGTTGTGGTTAGGGCTCACTCTCTCGAGCTGAACTCATGTCAACCCAATACCCACAGACCATCAATCAATAATCTTAGTTTTAAAACCTCTCTCTCGAGCAAGCCAAAAACACAAGGGTAGAACTGTATTTGCAACTACAATTCTTAAATTAAACCACAATTAATGATTGAACTCACTTCTAAGCAGCATTTAAACTAACAATTAGCATTACCCATAAACTAAATCAGCCCATAATCACATAATTAGACCCCAAGAATTGGGGTTTTAGCTAGACATTATAAAAAGATAAAAATCGTTACCAAATTGAGTTTCCATCAACTGGTAAGATTGATTTCGTCTTTACAATGGTCCAATTCGAAGAATCTCCAAGACCCACTTCCAATTTCTCAAAAGTGAAAAAATTCAATTCTTCAAAGCTAAAGAAAAACAAGAGAAAACTTGTCTCACAGTTCAAAACTTGATAATAGACTAAGATATTTTGATATCAGATACTAATCTAAATGTTTAAAAATGTATTTATAGTCGCCAAAAATGTGTTGCGAAGAGTCACTCGGCGAAGTAAGTCGGGCTCGCCGAACCACTCGGCAATCCACCCTTTGGTCATTTCCATCGCCCTTCTACCCTGGCCTTCAACATCCTCAAAGTTTGTAACTTTGAGCGATCTAACACTGCATCGCAGAACCACTCGGCGATTCGCCGACTGCTCCTTTCTCTTGCCAACTTGGTTCTTTCCTTCAGGGCTTGGCACACTGGAACTTTAGGCGGTCAAGCAGCCATTCGGCGACTCGCAAAGTGGACTTGGCGATCACCAAGCTTTTTTTTTTCATTCTTTCAGCTTACTTCGTTCATTTTTGCAAATTAGTATCCTTGTTTTGTTCTTCAATCCATATACCTAGAAATCAAGGGTTTTACATCAGTTATTGGCACAAAATAAGCATTTGAGGACACTAAATCATTGTATATAAAGCCCTAAATGAGTCCAAATCTCGGACTCATCAAATATCAGATCATGTGTATCGGTTACCTGTTGGGGAGTGACAACTTGCAGAGGTTGAGCATCCATAGGATCGCAAAGGTCATAAAGTGTATCTACAGCTTCTTGAGTAACAGATGATACTGAATTCGAAGTTGTCAAACCCTATATTATTTGAAACAAGAATAATATAGATTAGATAAATGAATAAAATATTGTAATGCGGTATATATTAATAATAAGATTTACCGATTTATCATTGGGTCCTGAAACTGGATTAGATTTTTTTGACATTATCCTGCACTTTATCAGCATCATGTTCACCCAACATTACTTGATGAAATGTTTTGAGGCCTCCAACTGGTACATCTTCCTAAAAATGAATAAGGTATGTTAAATGATACGTTGACAAATTAATGTATCATATATACAAACTTGAAGTTACATATTGCTTCATCATGTACATGTGTTGTGTGTGGAAGAGCTGATACATCTTTCCTACCTTTTTTATCCTTACATGTATCAACATCCTATGATGCAATTTGAAAAATATAAGTAATTAATTAATATCTCACTAATATTGGACTGAATAATGTATCATCTATTGACAAATGTATCAATATATATTGCATATTTAATCGACATTGTTATTATACTGATACACTACTAATCTACTATAAACAAAAAATTAGACTCATAAACAAAATAAACTGAATATTGTATAAATTTTGACATAGCGTAGTATTTAATATATCAATAAATAAAACAAGCATGTGTGTGTATAAATGTGTATTTGATACATTGTATGAACAATGTATCCCGATTGAATAACATGTAGAAAATTATAAAAATATGTGTTATATACTTACTTCTACAACCTTCTGTTCAGGGACAAGATTTTGTTCTTGAGCATCAACAACATCTACCTCAATTGGATCATTGTTGGGAACGTCCATCACAATTGGTGAACTCCGTTGTTCAAACAGCTGGTCAGTGCTAGGTGGACGGACAAAGTGATCTTCTTGATTGAAATATGGCATGGTAGATGGACTAGATATGCCAGAAATATTCTTCATGAAGAAAAAATGTTACGTGTGAAACAAAGAAATTTGTTTTAACGGTAAGTATTTGAGAAATAAATTACTACCTCTTCTTTTTGCTTGTGTCGATTCTGAACAACATTCATCAACTGAATGTGATTTAATTTGATTAAATCTTCTAAATGTTGAAATTTCTTGTCACACTAAAAATATATAAAAAATAAAAGTGAATATGTAATAACTGTAGAAATATACATATTAAAAACAAATTATTATAATCACTTACATATTTCTTCAGGTATTTCTTAACTTGTTTAATACCTGATCTGTCAGAAGGTTCTTTAGGATGAAATGAAGGAACATGAACATCAGGTACCTTACCACCTGAATCTGGAATTAGAATGTTTTGTTTTGTTTTACAACCAATTGTTCTGGTTGATTAACTTCAATAACATTTGATTTGGCTGGATGAGCATTCTTACTCCTCATTGGAGGGGGTGTAGATGATGTAGTTGAGGCGTCTTGATCTCGTTAAAAACTGATCCGTAGGAATAGTAGAAAAGTTCTCAAATTCGGGAAGGTCTTGTTGTTGAACCTGCTTGGACTTGGAAGCTGAATTATGATGTTCACTATTATAAGCAAGAATTCTGGATGTGTATGCAAATCAACATAATAAACAAGATTATGTATCAATAACAACAAAAATTATACAATAATATGGCATGAATTTTTTTTACTATACACTGTCAAAACTAACATTATACCTGAGCGAAGATACTAGACATAAACATGCCAAATTTTGGCTTAACCCCCACAACTCGCCAGTTACATATCCTAGGTATATAACTGCCCTCTTTGACTGAAATTTCATCACCGACTATTGAGGCAGATTGGTATATCCAAACATTAAGAGCATATGGCATGCCGGCTAATCGATACATCTTTTTTTCTTTTGTGAACTCTTGTCTTAGTGAATTCATCAATTTTGAGAATGCAAGTTGTCCCATGGATACTGTTGATACCTTCCATCTTCAATCATAAATAAATGGTGCATATGTATATTTGCATCACCGAGTTGGGAAAAAAACAAACGTGTGAATGAAATATAGGATTGCCATTTCAACGACATCCTGACTATTCTCTCATTGATCCATCAGAAATATTTAAACTAAACGATCCTTGTTTACAATGTTTTTTTAGTCAAGAAAATATCGTTGAATCAACTTGCTATGAGTGGAATCAGGATATTTGAATTCATCAACATTCTCTGTGCATTTCATGCCGGTAATAATGGCAAATTCTTTGATAGTGAAATGAAAAATATTCCCGCTTGCATGGCAAATATTGAGTTCATCTATATTATTCTGCTCCAGCTCAAGTAATAACCGACACTTTGTTAATTGCCCTTGGTAATTGCAATTATGGATGTTGAGATATGGACAAAAAATTGTATTCTTAAATAGTTCAACACCCTCAACCCCTATAGACAACTTCAACTTTTCTATAAATCCCATGTTGTATGTTGAACAAAACTTCAAGGAGTGTGTAGGATTTTGTGTTATCTTGTATTTCACAGACTATAATGAGACAAATGAACAACAGTTAAAGACATAAAATTGAATAATAGACAGTTGAACTTACAATGATTATTATATTGTATCTGATACATATATTAATATTTGTATCTAATGCACATTATATGTTAATAATGTTATTTCTGTATTATAGATGATAAAGTCAGGATTGATACTTAAATAATCATATTACAACACAATGTATGTCATTAGTTGAGAGTGATACATAATCCAGCCTGTTACAAATATATTTACAACTTGATACATTGAGAAGAAAAATTGACAAATTTTTATATAAGTTCAATGAAAATTTTGAGAACAACCCATGACCTTTATAGTTTTGTATCATGTATATGCTATGTTAATACTCATACATAGCTAAGTTCATTAAATGTATCATTCATGTTCTGATACATTGAGAACATAATGAAAATATTGGGATTTTATGTATAAAAAATTAAATTGCATAATGATACATTACAATATGATAACATTAATCTCTCAGTAATGTATCATGAATTCAAATTAACAATTAATTAGAAGATTGAACAATCAAAAAACGCAAAAATAGATCAGAAATCATTACCTCGGGTAGATTAGGACGGGAAATTGGAGATGATACTTTTCTATCCTTTTTTTTAGGGGTTTTCTCAACCTTCGCTTTTGAAGAAGAAGGCACATCCTTTTTCACCTTCTCAATACTCACATTGGCCATTACTAGGAGATCATGCAATTTTTTCGATTTATTCTCAACCCAACCTACGTCTTCATGGTCATAAACATGATTAGTGTTAGATGACATTATGTGGGTAATACATATACTGAATGAAGGAGCATCCTCCATAAATGTATCAGAATTTTGAATATAAAAAAATACCTAGAAGGAATGAGAAATTGTTTGACTGGAGAGAAAAATATTTTGAAATTTAAATTCAAAATTGGAATGATAAGATCATGGAAGAGAAAATGTGGTGTGGTTTAAGGAGTGAAAAATTGGGGAGATAAACGTGGGTTAGGAGATGGGGAGTTATGAATTCGGGAGTTGGGTTTAAAGAGTAAAAAGGGAAATTTTAGTAATATTTTGAAAAGGAAGGGAATAATTGAAAATAAGTTAACTAATGATGTGTACATAAGTAATTTTTCGTTAACTTTATCCAATAGAAACACATCATGTAATAACTAATAATAATAATTAAAAATATAAACGACTTTCAATTTAAAAAGTAATAGTGGACCAAAAATATTGACTGAGAGATATTTTTAAGTCCAATAGATGAATATGAAAATTTTTAAACTTTTTTGAATAATACATGATATTTTTTCGATAGAATCAAACACAACTGTAAGAACTAGGGGTGGGCATAAATACCGAAAAATCAAAAAACCGAAAACTGAACCAAACCGAACTAATCAGTTCTTCGGGTTTTCGGTTCGGTGTCGATGTTATTTTTTTGGAAGTTCGGTTCTTCGATTCGGTGTTCGGTGTAAGGGTTTCAAAACTTCGGTGCACCGAAAAACCGAACTATTATTTAAAAAAAAAGTAAAAATTAAAATATATTTTATATATATATATATATATATATATATATATGGGCATTCTCTTAACTAAAAATTAAAAATTCAATCAACAATTAAATCATTCATGAACAAATCAAAGTAACACCAAATGTACAATTCAATAGTTAACTTGAAATATTAATTTCCAAGAGAAACTCAAACATATTTCTACCAATGTACATTATGTAAAGGAACCATCTTCATACTTGTTTTCTCGATAAATTGTTGGAGGCACAATGTTCTTGATTAAGACAAATATAGTCTTTTAGTTAGCACAATAAGTGTTCCACGGTAATACGCATCATTCATTAACATAGTTTTAAATTTCTAAGTATCTTATACTTTATCCTTATTTTATTTTTTATTCACACCAAAAAATTGATTTAAAAACACCGAACTAAACTGAACCCAGTAGAAAAAACCGAACCGAACCAAATTAGTTTGATTTAATATACGGTGCACACTTTTCGAAAAATTGAAAAATCAAACTGAAGTTTGATAAAATCGAACCGAATAACCGAAAGCCCAGCCCTAGTAAGAATCAGTGTTAATAGTCATGAGTGACAAAACAAAATTAGGGCACACAGAGATAGAGCAACACTTTTCCACCATCGAAGATGAAGAGAATTTCTCTGCAATGGCAATGGCAATGGCAATGGTATTCTCTTTCTCCCTTCCTTTGCTACTTCCAGTGCTATTTCGGCAATTACAGTAAGAGATTATACAAATAGAATCAATTTTGAAAAAGTGAAGTGTTTAGATGATGTTGTAACTCTTTCCCATCAAATGATTAGAATGCACCATATTTCTTCTGTTTTCGCCTTTAGTAAATTATTTAAGACTATGATAAAGATGAATCACTGCTCAGCAGTTCTTTCTCTTTTTGGAGAAATACGTAAATTGGGTATTCCAATTGATGGAGTTATCTTGGGTAGCGTCATTAACAGTTATTGTCTCATGCATCGTGTTGATTGTGCAACTCCTAAGTATGTTGGTACTAACCAAGTCAATTTTTTTTTTAAATTAAAAAAAAATCCCTTTTCTTTTCCCCAATTTTTGTGACGAGGACTTTTTAGATTATTTCCTTGTTGGACCGAACCTCAAAATAAGGTTGCCTACGTATCTAGTCAAATTAAGAATTAGGTCAAACGTAGTTCAAAAAGATTATGAACACAACTTTATTTCTAATAAGAAATACTTCTCTCTCTTTTTTTAATTTTTTTTTATAATATAGATCACCGAACTCGAGGAGGGTTGCCTACGTATCTCATCGAGGTGTGAATCAGGTGTGCGTAGTTCGTGAGTTTTGATATGGGAAGTAAGAACTTTTGTTTTGTTTAATTTGTTGAAGAGGGATAAGAATCCTATATTTTAGAAAGAATAAACAAATTTTTTCATATTTGTTATTTATTTTTGAATAAAGATTAAGATTTTTTTTTTGAAAGTTTAAATAAAGATCACCGAACCCGAGAAGGTTGCCTACGTATCTCAACGATATGAGAATCAAATTCGTGTAGTTCGCGAGTTTTGATATGGGAAGTAAGAACTTTTGTTTTGTTTTATTTGTTGAAAAAGGATAAGAATACTATATTTTAGAAAGAATAAACAATTTTTTTCATATTTTTATTTATTTATTTTTGAATAAAGATTAAGATTTTTTTTTTGAAAGTTTAAATAAAGATTACCGAACTTAAGGAGGGTTACCTAAGTATCTCAACGATATGAGAATCAAGTGTGTGTAGTTCATGAAGAGTTTTTTTAAAATGTATTCTACTTTCGAAAACTATTTTTTTCTTTTGGTCATGTTGTTGCAAAAATGCAAAATTCAATCTTTTTGAAATTTTACAAAGAATTGCTATATTTATTAAAAATTTGAGTAGAACCTTTTTTTTTTTCAGTTTACTAATTTATTCTAAAGTCAGTCGACATTCAAATAGTATCTTTGTAACAAATAGCACATAGACTCGAACTCTATGTTGAGCCGCAATAAATTAAAAATGCATATGATGCAAATAAAGCGGATTCTATTAAGGATAATAAATGTTTGAGACATGTTTTACTTAGTTTAGCAACCTAATGAAATAGGTGTCTAGACTGGTTATATAATGAGTGGACAACTCGAGTCGAGAAAGGACAGTTTACCGGTAGTAGGGGTTTTCGACCTCACTGTTGATCCTTTCCATTCTAAGACATATGTTACTATAGAATCATTTTCAGGAGCATTGTCGCATCTCTGGTATTTTATGGCGCGGGAGCGTAATCACATCTTCGATTAAAGTATCTCAAAAGACTCAAATTGGTGCGTAGAGAAGACAATTTATATTGCAATTCAAACAATATCAAAGCGATAAATAAGCGGATAAGTAGTTCATTACGATAACAAACACAATAAAAACTAATAATATCAATACATACACAAGTCAATATTTATAAGCTCGAATTCTGGTTATCCCCAGTAGAGTCGCCATCTGTCACACCCATATTTTTTCCTCAAAATTGATGTTTTGAAAGAAGAAGAGTTTTTCCAATTAAAGTGACATTTCGAACATGGATTATTTTATTTCAGAGCCGTCACTTAAAATTGAGTTTTGGTGTTTCAAGTCACCTTATTTTTACCCATATTCAAAAGGAAGTTGACTCTAAATTTTTTATTGATCAGTGAACTAGAAATTTGAATAATGAATTATATTGATCGAGGGGAAGGTGTAAGGCACCCCTCGAGTCCCGTGGTTCTAACACGGTCGCTATATTGACTTATATCTGACTTGACTTAGTTTTTGAATACATTATGTTTATTAGCCTAACAATTTACTTAAGTCCCGCTTTCTTTGATTTATTTTAAACTGATTTATAAAACTGTCTTATTTATTAGTGTGGTGTATTGATAGCAGCGCTTTCCATCCTTGCCACAAATTATTTTATTTATTTATATTTCAAGACTAAAATTGATTTTAAGCTGTTTGTATCCTAATATTTGCCTACTATTATTACTATCGATCTAATCATGTTCCTATTATTTCAATTGAATAAAAATTTAATTATTAAAAATATTTTTTTGAAAAATTAAAAATTAAAAATATAAGTCAACATAAACTAATTAATTGAAAACTCTTATTAAGATTGCTCACTTAAATAAAATGCAAAGAAAGTTACAAATCTTTTGTTTTATTTTATTCTATGTTTTTCAAAAAAAAGAAAAAGAATAGGCATAATATCAATAAGAACACATAGTAAAAAATAAATAAATTTAAAATATACACTTGCCTATACAAATTTCGCAAATGCTACATTAATATAATCATGTTAGGAATTATGGGCACCTAAAATCTTTTACTTTTCTTTATTTTAGTCATTAAAGTGAAAAGAAAAACCTACTAATTAAAATCAATAATTTACATAATGAATCTTGGTCATTAATTATTCCCATTATTTCAATTTATTAAGCTATAACTACACATAGCATCATTAAAAATATGAAAAATAAGAATAGACTTGGACAATAGATTTACTTAAACATGAAATAAACTATGGGTTACATAAACATGAAATAAACTACGGTGCGTTATAACAATTTCACACTAAATATGACTATATAAAGGATCTAATCATAAAGTTGATATAAAAGATTTGAATATACTTTATATTATAACATCAATGAATATTGACGGGTTAAACACATACAAAAATTGACAATTTCAATATATTGCAAACAAGATTTGTATAATAATGACATTGAACTATACAAAGAAGATTAAGTGTTCCCTCTTGTGAAGATTAATTCACAAAGAAAAGACCACAATTAGGAACCACGAACTGGAAATCACATAACTCAATCTCAAACTCCACTTTTGCCCTTTATTGTGCGTTTGTTTTTTTGATGAGTTTAATGAGTGTATTGCTGTTTTTTTATGGTGTGTGTCTGTGTGCTTGGAGAGAAAAAAAATGTTTTGGTCTTTTTTTTTTTTTGGTTTTCTACGTTGTGTGTGTTATGTTTTTGTCTGTTGATTCTTCTAAAAAAAATTCCGTATATGTTTATTTTTTTTCCTTTTCTGTAGTCGTCTTTTTGTGTGTGTGTATTATTTCTGGGTTTTTTTTTTTTTGGTTTTTCTACGTGTGTTCTGTGTTGTGCAAATATGTGTAGGGTGAGGGAGAGTGGCGTTAATTAGAAGGGGAAGTGGGGTGAGGTTACGTGTATTGGGGTGTAATGGGTAGAATGGTTAGTTTATATCATTATTTATTCAATTAATAATATAATATAATATAAACTCGTGGGTAGGTCAGCAATGCAGTGGATATGGGTGTGGACTCTATACCTCGTGACCTCATGCTCAATGTGGCAAGGTGGTTTCCAGGAAGAACAATACGTCATACTCCATAGTGGTTGACATACTTGAGGGTATCTTCAAACTCATAGAATAAGATTTTAATATCATGAAAGCAGCATCTGGCAGGGTACATGTTTATGATGCAATAAAGGGCATATACCAGGCTGAAAGAAGGTTCTTTTCAATAGGATGGAGTACAAAAGCCTCATCAGTTGAACTGATCTGTTGCAATAACCTTTTGAAAAAGTATACCAGAAACATCAGAACATCATCATAAGCACTGCAAAGCAATCACGTTTTGTTCCCGGGCCGCCCTTTGCCATAAATATATATCCATCTTGAAGAAGATTTTCTGTTTCTTCCTACTTCCAATCACTTGTGTTCTTTTTGATAACCATAGATGATCTTGACTAATTCCACGGGATATCTGCCTGTAACAGGTACCATGTAACTCTTTCCACTAATGCCCTTAGTGTTTTTGGCAGTTAACAATAGTGTTCTTGTTGTTCTAAAATCACAAGGATGCATATGGTCAACATGAATAATCCTCAGTAAAGCACAAAAATAGTGTCCGCATCTCTCACCAGCAATGTTTATCTCATCCTCTCCAACCAGAAGCATCAGCTATGGTCTTCACTCTTCTTTTCATCAGTATAAATATTGAAGGTAAGTTCTGACACACATTGCACCAAAAAGCTATTTTTACAGATACCACTCTAGCCACCAAACTTGATCTTTCAGACACAGGTGCGGGCGGCATCATTTTTGAAGAGTCTGAGCAACCTAGCTTGGAAATTGAAAGTATCACACACTACAACAAACTCATTTCATATTTCAGCACCATGACAAATATCTACACACAAATGACACATTTATCGTCCATGTGAAAAATCAAAGCATGAACCAAAAACTTGCAATACGTCCCTTAAGTTTGCTAATGTGGATCACTTTTAGTCCAAGTAACAAAATGAACTTAAACAATAATGGTGTCAAAAGTCAATCGAGTTGGACTTCAATGTAGACATTGGATGAAAAATCAAAAGAAAAATGTACCACCTAGTCATTTTTAATGCAAGAAATTATATTCAATAACCTTGAAAATTAATGATCTTGAACTTTTGAGCACACTTGTTTCGTGTGCAAACCTTCATGCATGGTTAAAAGTCAAAAGTGTTGTTCATGGATCAAAACTTATTAAAAGTGGAGTAAAAAATTAAATTCAAGATCACTCAATCGCACTAAACATTATATTTAAAATTTATCTACACTTCATCTTCTTTAATCTTTTCTAAACTAGGGGTAGCTAGGCCTTGTTGAGCACAACCCAATCCAATACCTAACATATATGATAAAAAATTTAAATGTAAGTTTATGAGCTATGTAAAAAAAAATTAAATATTGTTTTTGGAAAAGTTGAAGTTTGACACACTGAATTATAACAAATGATTTCCTAACATATCATTCCATTTTTTTAGTTCTTGTTGTTATTTATTAATTATTTTCACTAACTTTGCCTTTTTTAATTACCTAAATAATAGTGAATACTAAAGAGTTTTAGAAGAGAATAATGCTGAACTTGTGTATTGCTCAAAGATTACAATGATATAAATAAATGAAGAGTACTAACTAATTATGGTGACTAGACAATCAAATCCTTACATATCAACTAGACTATCATTTATACAACATTGCACAACTATAATGATTCCTTTTAATTTTGAATTTGATTGGATAGTGGACTAAAATACATATTATAATCATTATTTGCTTCACATTTAATATTTTTTTATTTGTTCCCTTTTTAGCATGAATTTTATGGATTGTGCTTAATAGTGTATTTTATTTGTAGGATTAAATTGGTGTGAAGATGAATAGATTTGAAGCTAAAACGAATGAAAGATGAAGATTATTGAAGGAAATCAAACAGACAACTTAATAAATTAAATTTAATATAATAATATACAGTATTATATAAGAAGTGCATATTACGAATTGCAAAATGCAAAGAGAAAATTGAGTTGCGCCGCGTGTCAAATTATGAAGGCAACAACAATAGAAGACACCAAACATGCTTTTCTAATGGAACCCAATTCCTTTAGGTTTTGGGTTTTTCAATTTGTTTTGGATTCAATTATTTTATTTAGGGTTTTTTTTATATCTATAAACAGTTCATACAAATAATTCTCAAATAATTCTTGAGGGGAGGAAGACACAATATTGAAAATAACTTTGACCTAGAATTTTATCTTTTCTTCTCCTTTATTTATTTTATATCTTTTATTTGGACGATATGTTGTAATTGTTTTATGTCTATGTAGAGTTAAACTTCTCGTTCTAGGATTATGTTAACTTACAAAATGATTGTTTAGTGATTCTTGATTCGGCATATTTGTTTATCATATTAGTTGTTCTTATGTTCTTGTGATTACTATTTTGATGCTTGATCACCATTAGAATAAATTTATTATTTTTTCTAGAATTTGGGAAAGGAATATAAGGATAGAACGTGGAATATAAGGAGAATGATATTTTCTTGTAATAATACCTTGAATTTATTTGTGTTTAGGATAAGGATATGCATAGGTGCCGCGCTTGGTTCAAATTCGGGAAAATAACATAATGCTCCATAGTTGATATAATATATCCCCGCTCAATGATGTAGTTGAATTGTCAATTGTGGTAGACGATTAGAGGTTGGGAGATCATGGCCATATTATCAACCCCGTGAATCAACAACTGAATAATCAAATAAGTTGATGAAATTGATGCTAAACGTGATTGTCAGCTAAACCATAATCCTAGATTGATTCATTGATTGATTGTGTAAAAGTTTTTTCTTTCCTTGGTTAATTGGTCATTAGTTATTTTATCTGTATTTTTAGTTTAGTTAATTTATATTCATCTTTGAAATATCCATTTAAATAAATAATTAGAATTAGTATAATTTAGTAAATAGTTAATCTATAAATCCCTGTGAGTTCGACATTCAGTTTCTAAAAAAGAACCACTTTATTACTTGCACGACCACGTACACTTACGTATGCGTTTGAACGCAACAAGTTTTTAGCACCGCTTCCAGGGACTTAGGAATTAAATATTTTTTTCTAGGTTATACTCTTTCTTTCTATTTATTTAAGTTTTTTATTTTATTTTTATCTTTTTGTGCAAATATTTTTTTTCCCTTGAATATTTGGATACTCGTATTGATATGGATGATTGGGATTAATGGTGGTTGTAATATGGGCATCATTGTCAATATTGTGAAGGACCCCATTTGGATATCAAGTGTCCTACCATTCAAAAGAGCGGGTTGTGCACACCTACCCAATTTTATTCACCTTCACCTTTGGTTCTAGCAAGCCAATCAACCCTATTGATTGGATATCGCATATGAGTTTGACCTCCTTCTGCTTATTGTGGCCATTTAGCCCCTTACGTTCCAACACACTATGTTATCCATTCCCTAGACCAAGAATGACGGTGGCTCCCTCTTTTCTTGTACCCCTATCCTTCACTACCTCATTTGGTTTTGTTTCTGTTAGGGCATGTAACGTGTCAGTACTGTTCACTTGTGTTCCCAATTATTGAGGATTGTTCCTCCTATGAGCAGGAGTTATCCAGGTTCCTTGTGAGCTCATCCTCACTTTTGTATTGTTCCTCAATTGTGTTGGAGGAGATGTTATCCCTGCATTCTGTTGTGCTATCAGATGAGACTCTCCATTTCTCCATTGTGGCTTGCTTTCTTTTACTTCCACCAGTGTCTCTAATGATTTTTTCGTTGCATTCTTTTTCCTGCATTACGTCTCTGTATGCCTATACTTCTTAAAATGTTTACACAAGGATAACCTTCAATCATATAATCCATCCGTTTCAAAAAGAGTGGCTTGGTTTGACTTGACACAGAGTTTAAGAAATTAAAAAAAAACTTTTGAATCTTGTAGTCCTAAATTAAAGTTATGTCAAATGTACAAATTTTTCCTTAATCTTGTGGTCTTAAACATGTCACGTGAAAAGCTAAAAGTAAAATGTTACCAAAAAAGGAAAGAGGTCATTCTTTTTTAAACAAACTAAAATGGAAAGGAGATCATTCTTTTTTAAACAGAGAGAGTAGTACTTTCTACCTCTACGAGAACTTCTTTTTCATTCATGAACCATACATTGTCTAGTAGCTCAGAATCCATCTCGGCCTCAATTAATAATTCAGCAAAGCTTAGGCCCACCTTCTTCTCAGTGTGTTGGCCCACCATGAAAGGCTTTCCTACCAAGCTCCCAATCTTACTAAGTCCCTTGGGACTCCAGTATTTGAATTCTAATCATAGAAATTTCACCCATATCGGCATTGTGTACAATTCATCTCTTGAGAACTCCATGTTTGGGTTCCACGTTTTAACAATAAATGGCTTATTGTCAAAGTGATAGATTCCCCCTTGGATTACAACATTCTTCCCCACTTCTGAATCAAATCGAACCAACACTATTCCATTTTTTAGCATTGGAATTTTATTGATCCCAGGTTTCGCCCAATGACTTTGGATGTACCTACTCATTATAGAGAATAGAGGATGCGCCGTTAATACAAGGCATACTACTGCATTTCTCCAATATGTTATTTCAGTGCCTATGTCTTCATCTTCAATTTCACATACAACTGAATCACCCTGCATTAATAGAGACACATATTCAAGCTTGAATCCCGCATTGACCAATTTCCCTATATCGAAATTATCCCAGATAAAACCTTTATCTGCATCTTCGGCCAGAGCTTCAATCTCATCTGTGCAACTAAGCCTAGGGCTAGTGTTGCCTCTGCAAGGACTTATTGATGTCCCTGCTATCACTGTTCCATTGCTTGAGTTCCTCCTTTCCGCTGGTGTCACTATTACATTGATTGCTTGCTCTCATTTCCCAGACCTGGCTCCTATTTCTTGTTCGTTGCTTATTTCACTTCCGTCCGGCTTTTCTATTATCACATTTTGTTGGTTCTTATATTCTGATCTCGTACTATGATTTTCCTTCTTGTTCATCGTAGCCCTAGTTTACATCACCTTTTTCCCTTTGCTCTCATTCTCTTCTTATTGTTTCGTACCTTTCCTCTACTTAATAGTGTCCTTCACCATCATCTCTTGAGCCATTAGTGCTTTCTATGATGGAATTTGAGCTCTCCTTCCCATGGTAGGCACAAGTTAGTTACCATGCGTCGAGAGAGAAAACCATATGCGCAGAAAGTTATACTCAATGTTCTTTTTTTTCTTCAAGTTTTCATTCTAACATAATTTTATACAAAATATAAATAAATAAATATGGGGCCGTGCGCAGTGGCAAAGCCAATTTTTCTGTGAAGGAGGTTCGAAGCATAATGAAGTAAACACGTGAAAATTACAAGATGAAAAATGGAGTAAGGTGGGAGAGAAATATTGATCTTAACCTGTAAATTGTACTTATCTTGTCATGTCACATTTAGGTTCTTCCTACTTTTACCCTACTCCATTAAGTTTTTAAAAATTTCTAGTTTTTTTTTCTTTTTCGCAGTGCTTTACTTTTTCTTTATTTTGAATTAGTGCTCATTCAATCATATGTTACTTTAAAAACCACCAAGATTCTTTAAAAAGGTGTAAGGTTGAGTTACAATATTATAGTGCATATTCAAAAGATAAATAAATGACATCGTCGATTTTTTAGTTTATTTAATTCAATTGACTAGGTTAATTTTTTGTAAAAAAAGTTAAATGATGAATAAATCAAATAAGTTTAGTTTAGTTTTCATCTCTTTAGAATCAAATTGAAAAGGAAATAAGAAAGAGATACTATTAAATTAAGAAAAAAAATTCAATTAAATAGATTTTGTTAAAAAGATGTTCACGACTTTTAAAGTTTTCCATTCAATTAATCTTAATTTACTTTATTTTATATAATATTTTTGTAATTCAAATTTAACAATAATTCGTCATATTTTAAAAGACTTTCTTTGAGTTAGTATACGAGAAGAGAGTTATGTTGAAACAAAATGAGCAATAATAAATAAGAAGAATAAAAGAAACAAAATATTTTTAAAAATGTAGCTAATAATTTTAAACAAAGTTGAATTACGAAAATGAAATAACATAGAGTAAATTTTAGGTTTAGCAAACATAAAAATCATATTTGTATGCTATAGCTATAGTTTGTATAATTGCGCTGCATAACAAACTTTATGTTTGTTATGCCTGTTAATCTGTATATTTCGGTATGCATATACATAAAAATTTGTATTTATATATTTCGGTATACTTGTTGACACCCAATTTTGACCCTTTCCAATATATATTGATCATCGAGCTTCTCCAATTTTAAACGATTTAAGATAATTAGTTTTTATATAAAAAAATAATTAAAAAAAAATATAAATATATATGTATATATATAGTCTGCAAGTTATTTTAAATAGCTTTTGTCACTTATTATAATTTTTAGACAATACTTATATTTTATATAATTACGCATATAATTAGCATATTTCAAGAATATTCAACAATCGTCTCAAAAAGATTTTTATTAAATCTTCAATTGAAGTAATTGGGTTTAAAGTGTATTTATAATTTTATGTTATTTAGCTTATTAGCTTAATTATTTTATTTCATTAATTCGAGAAGCGTGTTTAAGTTGTGATTATAATTTTAGATTAATTAGTTTGCGATTTTATTTCGTTGAAGTTAAGAAGCTCTTTATTTAATTTATACTAATTCGTCTTATTTAGTTTTGGTCGAACCACCAATTAAATTCAATTCGGCTAGCTTCGTAATTTCCATTTGGCCATAACCACGTTCATGTGGCTATTTTCCTAAGCCAATTCCTCAAACCCATTTTAAGACCAAGAATTTGGGCCCTCTACTCCTAATTTTTCAGCAACCAAACGACCCAATTCTCAAAGTCCAACACATTCAATAAAAGCCCCAAATCAGAAACCCAATCCTAAACCCATTACAATACCCCACATACATTACATACATACAACTACAGTACCAAGCGACCCGACATACATAACAATTCCACCAAACCGACCCGACCACACCTCATTTTTTTTCTCTTCCTCGCGTGACCAAACGCGAAACCAGAAACAGCGTCAAAATACACGGAAGCCATTCACAACGTTAACATCCACTCCAACGTTAACATCCACTCCAACGTTAACATCCAACTCCAATGTCCATTTCGATCCGTACAACAGAGGTGCCTGCAATCTCGTCTGGCAGCAGCGCGAAGTCGTCCTTATCATGCGCGAGATGAGGCCACGTTGCTCGTCAAGGACAAGAGATCGATCTCGCGGTCCATCCCCCTTTCCTCTTTCGGAATAGGGCGAATTTTCGGAGAAAAGGTGTCTCTCCCTAATTGTGAAAGAAATTTTGAAATTTGAATTGAGAATGAGCCCGTTCTTATCCGGATTTTCATCCCTTTCCCCCATCTTATTTTCGAACCGTAGTGATTCTCTTCTATATATATATATTTGCTTCTGTTCGCTGCAAAGGGGGATTTTTTTTTTGAGCGGAAACAGAGAAAACAGCTTAAGCAAAAGTTGGTTTGAGTACACTCGAAATACACTCTAGAATACAGAAGTTGACTCGTTTATAATCTTAGTTTCATTTCTTTTCGTGTTTCCCATTACTCTTTTACGAGTCATTCGAATTTGAAGTAGTTATTCAGATTCTGCCTCGGTTCCTATTTGCCGTCTGTCTTCACGTTAGTGTAAGTGGTGAGTTTGTCTTCGAGATCGTCTCGTCCCCGTTTCGCTGCCCGGAAAGAGGTGATTTCTCTTCTTAATTTTGGTTTATTTGGTTCTTTGATGTTCCATGCTTTCATTTAAGTGTCCTTAATGGTTTTCAGTTTTAATATCTAAATCAACTTGATCATTGTCTCTGTTATTTCGTAGCTTGTTCTTGTTGGATTTCTAAAGTTGTCTGTGATCGAATGTCGTCCTTAATGTTATCGTTTGTTTATTGCATCCTAGTTTGGTCACTTTTTGCTATGAACATAAAAGAAGCTACGTTAAGCTCAATTCAGTTTCATGGAATTGATTGCACTCTCGTCTCCATTTAGTGTTATAGCCTTCGATTTTTTAATCTATGTTGTTATATTTTAGCTTAAATTCAGTCTCATCCTAGCCTACTGTGTGTGATTTTTTGTTGGTTATTTGTTTAAGCTCATAGGTTGCCTCTTGAGTTTTACTTTTCATTTTACTCATTCTAGGTGTGTTGTACGGTGTAAATCTAAGTATTCATGCTATGTTTATCTTTCTCTGATTTGGGTTCTCTGATTATTAATGCCTCGTGAAGCTTTATTATGTTGAAGGATTGGCGTTTCAATCTCCGAATATAGAATGCAGCTTATGCGTGATCGTCCTCTGATCTTACCTCGTTCGTTTTTAGTTACCTAGTTTGGTTCAAACCCATGTGTTTTAGATTCGTTCACATTTGATTTGTCTTATGATTCATGGTTTAAATCTGCTCAAAGTACTACTCTTATCTGCTAACTCAGTGTTTAATTTGAAGTCCCCATTGCTTATCTTGATCTATTTTCTTTAATCGATTCCCTGATTTATTTATCCCGAGTTATCTTTTAAATGAAGCTTCGTTCAAATATTTTGTCTAAATATGTGTTGGATTAGTTGCAAATATTTATTCATATGGATAGGCTGAAAACGGTTGGTCCGCTTACTAGCCTTACTTTAGAAGTCAAAGGCTAGTAAGTTCATGTCCAAATAAGATAATTCTTATTTGATCTTTACTGATGATGTTGTGCATGCATACACTTTTGTAAAGTTCACTTAGTCATGAGTTATGTTCCTATGCTGCCTTGAAGGTGGGTTACTTAGTCATAATATGTGATTTTAATGCACTAGTTTTCTTTGGCAAAAGATGATAATGTTGTGGTTATATACTAATACTTTTATTATTTTCCTATGCATGGTTTGTTCTCCAAATGAGTTCAATTGGACTCATGTTCTCCTGCATCTTCATGTTAGGATGGAACCCAACAAAACCTTCTTTATCGAGTCAGCCTCGTTACTCATCCGAACGAAAAGGAAACTTAAATAATAGGTTTCGGAAGGATGAAACATAGCTTGTATACACTGATATACGGCGATATACGCTGACATATATGGTAAAAATGCAGCAGCCACAGGTTGAGGTCCAAAGAAGGGTCGGAAATAAAAAATATAGGTTTTAGAAGGCCCAAAACGGGTTGGATATGGCTCGTATACAAAGGTATACATAGAGTGTATACACAGATTTTTTAAGGCAAATGGGGCCAAAAGCCCCAAGGAAATTTCAGCAAGCCCTTTTGGGAAATTTGGGCCGAAGTCCCAAATTTGATATTCCTTTCCTTTCTCTTATTATTTATTATTGTTTTGATTAACTTTATTTATCTTAGGGTTTAAGTTAATTAAATTCCCAAAGATGGCCATTTCACTTTATTTTATACATTAAAATTAAAATATTTATACTTAGCTTTTATTTTTTATTGTTTTTATATTTTTCAACGCTTAAGTTATTCCCCTTTAGAAAATTCTCCTTTAGCTCATTCCCCCTTAAGATAAATAGAATGATAAAAAAAAATAGTAGTAAATGAATTAGTTAAAATAAATGAGTTATTTTGCTTCGTTAAACTTTCAAAATTAGTCAAAGTCGGGAGTTCTTTACTTAGTTAAATTTTAAAAATAATTAGTTAAAATAAATGAATTCTTCTACTTATTTAAAATTTCTAAGTTAGTCAAAATCATTTTTAGTCAAATCACAGGTCAACCGTGTGTTAGCGGGCATTCTGAGGGCCTAACACCTTCTCGGAATGTACATTGAACTTTGAACCCTTTTATTTTCAATTGATTTTATCTGTTTAAATCTTTTGAAAACCTTAAGTTTTTTCTTGATTTTTACTAAAAATTAAGTTGCGACTCTGTTCTTTTGAAAATTCGATTTCGCTTAAACCATAAGTTTAATCGATTTTTTGAAACTCAGTCATTTTTCCTTTATCTATCTTTTCGAGTAAAACAATACTTATACATAAAAACCGGTCATGTCTTGATCTATATATTTCGGTAATTTGTATATTAATATGTATACAAACTAAAACATAGTAATTGTCTATAAACAAAATTACTACATATATACATAAAGAGATTATACAAACATGTCTTGTTATGTATAACTATGGAAAATATACAAACAACAAATTGAATTTGTATAAACAAACTAAAAAATAGTAATTGTATAAAAACAAAATTGTATAAAGAGAATTCGTATATACTAATATACCTTCTGAATGGGTCCCGCCAGATGGCATAAAACATGAAATGTTTCCTACGAATTACAAATAAAAGAAACTATAACTATAGCATTTAATTTGAATTAATAGTTTGCTATTTCATACAATTTTTCCAATAACATAAAGAGAAAAATAATAAAAATAAATAAAAGTAATACAACTTTAGATTGAACCCAAAAACAATAGGCCTTTTACTGTATTCTAAGCCCAAAGTCTGAGCCCATTTCAGCCTTTTCCAAGCAAAACAAGGTTGAAAAATGTTACACGTGGGAATCGAACTTGAACTATTTTGACTAACAATGAACCCCTTAGCCAATGAGCTACGCTTATCATCTATGTCGAGAAGGTTTATTTTAACATATATACTTATAAAATCAGAAGTTTACCTTATATATACAATGTAATTTTTTCGATCCAGGGGGTTCGGGAGAACCCTTGAGCTCCGCGTAGGTCCGGCCCTGCGTGCATGCACGGGCACCCACCATCTAGTGAGGTTAGGGAAAAAGGAGAGTGTTGGTGAAATAACAAATTATAATTGAAAATAAAATGAAGAAAACAAAATATCTTCAGGTTGAGGCGCAAATATTGAGGTCCAATGGTACTCTTGACTTGTCCCCTCCCGAATACAACAATCTAATTACAAATTACAACTCAAACCAACTTTGGACAAGAGTTGTGTAACACCCCGTATTCGAAAAGAACTTAAGTGCGGAATTTTAGATGTTGCAGGTGCCACCGACGGAGGTCCATCCACGGTAAGTGGTCCAGGTCAGTGAATCGTGGTCCTCAGGTTCTGGTCCCAAACGCCAAACGACGAGATGATAGGACGGACCGTAGGTCCATCCACGGTCCGTCGGTCATGCCCGTCGTTGGCCCCGACAGCTTTTAAGTTTAGGGTCGTTTGGTCTTTTCCCCTATACGTTGGACACCTAAACTACGTAGTTTTGGTCAGTTTAAGCCTAGTAACTTAATCAAATCCTTCCCTAATCGATTATTCTCCAAAACCAATCGATAGTTAGAACGAAAGAAGAGACCAAACCCTTCCAAGAACGCAGCAAGTTTTCTTCAGTTCAAACCCCGAAATCGAAAGATTTCTCTGTGAATTTCGTCATCAAGGATGTGGGATTTCACTAGTGGATTCCTTTCATCCACTAGGTCCCTAGAATTCAGTTAGATTCTTGATTCCTATATCTTGTTTAGACCTAGGGTTTCTATAACTTTATAGAATTGTTGTGATTTAGTTGTTATAGTATTTTTAATCAAATTATCAGGTTCGCGTAACATTGTTGCTTAGTTCCTTGCATGAAACTCAGAACCCTAGTCATGTAGATTCGTTTAGTTCATGAAATACACTAGCTAGAACAGATATATAGATATACATGCCTAAGATTTCAAATGTTTTATTATCAGTACTTAAATGTTGCATTTTCAGTTAGCATGTGAGACAATTGAGCTATCCAATATATTTTAGTTATGTTGTATTGTACACATTTTCAGTTGGGAGTAGGCTTAATACCGAGTTGGACTAGGGTCAGTCACCTTAATAGTTCCAGAACTACATGCCCCCGTAGGTTTATAAGTCCCCTCTGTTGGGCATCAAATTTAGTGATTATGCCAGTCATGCCTTTATACCCCTGGCAAGGTATATTGGGTCCTCTCGATGGGGCGTATACATCGGACTCCACTTTTAGCTCACGTGGTTTTATGTTGGTTATTAGTAGCTCCCACAGTCAGACTTTTAGTGCATTTGACCAGGTTTCCAGTTATATTTCAGTATTCAGTTTCAGCATGTTAGGTACTTGGTCATTGCATCCAGTTTAGTTCATATTCAGTATATTTCAGTATCTTCATCATGTTCAGATTATATCATTGCTTAGTATGCTTTGTTCATTAATATGTTTGTTCAGCTTTATCCTATCCTGCATGCTCAGTATCTTCCAAGTACTGACGCATACTCTGCGCTACATATTTTCGTGATGTAGGTTCAGGTCCTCAGCATTCAGATCACGAGTAGATCGGTTCCCGATCCATACTCAGCAACATCATTAGTGAGTCCTCATACTTCGAGGACAATAGAAATGTTTTCTATTTCAGTCTTTTATTTTAGTTTCAGTTCTTACTAAAGTTAGCTGGGGCATGTCCCAGCATCTCTAGTCAGTTAGAGGCTTGTTTCAGATATAGACAGATTCAACTTTAGTATTTTGAGTTATAGTCCAGTATCATTAACTCTTATTCAGTATTTTTATATTAAGACTAGTTTTGGGTATTCCCCATCATTCAGTTTATCTTATGTTTTAAGCTTTCGCATAGTATCTTTTGTTAAGTTGTTAAAGTATGCTTATGATATGTCATCTCAGAGTTAGCTTGGGGTCACTTGTGATCCTAGGTTCTGTGTTTACGTCCAGGGGTACCCTCGGGGCGTGACAAGTTGAGATCAAAACTCCACCAAAAATACACATTCCTCAACTAAATACAACTATCTTTTTTACTAACTTTTATGTACTCTATTATCTTGTTCTCAAAACAAAGTAAAATCACCATTATTTATAAGTAAGGAATTCTTTCTTGCAATGAATAGAAATATTATGGAGTAGTAAATTATCTAAAAAAAATGGCCAAACAAGATATTATTTATCAAACATATATATAAAAGACTGTTACAATGGCATTGATTGCTACTTCTACAACAAAGAGCTCATTACCAGTAGCATTACATGCTGGTTATGGTTTGCTTTATTTCCAGTCAAGACCCTACTATGGGTTAAAACATTAGAGTACAAGACTCTTTGATTACCTAGTTTAGCTAGGTTATTATAGAGTGGAACTCTAAGGTCTCATTTGTTTGAATTTAATGGAGGTCTGAATTTTAATCATTCAAATTCATCCTAGTAAGTGTGTTTGAGTTTTAAGTCTGAATCTTAATCATTTAGATTCAGCCAATTAAGTCTATTTATTTCTTTTTCTTTTAATTTTTTTTATTGAATCTGAGTAGATTTTAACGAATCAGATATATATGAGAGTCTTAGGCCTCATTTGTTTCATTCAGATTAAGATGTCTGAATCAGAATGCATATATGAGTGATTAAGATCCTATATGTGGATCTGAACAATGAATGATTAAGATCGTTTGTTTTTAAGCATTTAAATAAATATAATTTATTAATATGTAAATACTAATAAATGTTATAATTCAAAAAATATAATTTTATATTATACGCGGATTTTGAAAAGAATATGAATTATATAGGGTGGTTTTGAAAAGAATATGAAGTATAAAACATATGTGTCTATTTATTCAATTTTATACATGTTTAGATTTCTACTTATACACATTTAAAGTTAGAGGCATGAATGTCAGCCGAAAGATATCCACCGAAACCAAGTTAAATAGTATATTTATATATTATGCCTATTAATTACTGACATGACCGAATAGCTTAAACGAAAAAAAGAAGAGTCGAACCAAATAATACAAAATCAAACTGAAAAACCAAATGTACTTCATTTTTGGGAAACAAAAAGAAAAAGAAAAAGAAAAAGAAAAAGAAAAAGAAAAAGAAAAAGAAAAAGAAAAAGAGAAAAAACGAAAGAAAATGTAAGGGGCATTTACATAAAAAGACTTAAGAGCGATAACCCTAATCCTCATCATTAAGACTATAAAAAGCTCATTATCCCTACATCACAAACCCTTCATCACTTTTGCTGTGATTCCCTTCTCTCTGTTGTGCCGCAATATCCTAAATTCTGTTCTCTAAGGTTACATCTCCATCTCTATTCTATTTTTTTTTATACTTAATTTGTTCTTGTACTGTGATTAGATCTGTAAATCAATTGTATACATGTTTTCTTAATCGTGTAGATGATTTTCAGTGTCTTCTCGTAAGATCATACTTACTGAAAGCACTTTGGTATAATCGGCTAGATTCATTTTCAGTGTTTATACCGCCGATTTGTGTTTGAAACAGATCTGTAAATGTTTCTAATGAATTTTTCATATGTATATAACGTAAGTTTGAAAACTGTAGATATTTTTTTTACTCTTGTATGACAGCCTCTTGTCCTAAATATTGTTATGATTCGGTTTTTATATAACTTTCATATCGTTCCAGAAATTAAATTATTTCAATATACAGTAATTTAGTTCTAAAATGTGTTTTTTTTTTCATTTGTAACTCTGTAGTTGCTACTTTTTGGGCTAATTTAAAGGATTTACTTAATGTAGATAGACTTTTTGAGTTTATTCACTCACTGCAAGAGCTGTAGCTGTTTACTTTATTTGCAATCTTTTTTACCCTTCAAGTCATGTTCACATACCGCTGTTACTCAAAATAATTAAGTTAGTTATCTAAAAAAAATTAAGATATCAATAAATACTTTAGTATTTCCTTACACATAATGAGTCACAGGAAAGCCATATTTCATTGTTTTTCATTGTAGAACAACTGGTTAAGCCCATGCCAGGTTTGTCTTTTCAGTTCTAAATATTGAATGTGCTGAATTTTGAATAAAATTAGTTGCCTTTTAAATATGTTTTATCTGTTTTGTATTAATTTCAGTCTTTAAGTAACTCAAGATGGGTAAAGAGAAGATTCACATCAGTATTGTGGTCATTGGTCATGTCGACTTTGGTAAGTCTACCACAACTGGTCACTTGATCTACAAGCTTGGTGGTATTGACAAGCGTGTTATTTAGAGGTTTGAGAAGGAAGCTGCTGAGATGAACAAGAGGTCATTCAAGTATGACTGGGTAACGTGAGCGTGGTATCACTATTGATATTGCTTTGTGGAAGTTTGAGACCACTAAGTACTATTGCACTGTGATTGATGCCCCCGGACACAGGGACTTTATCAAGAACATGATCACTGGTACCTCCCAGGCCGACTGTGTTGTCCTCATTATCGACTCCATCACTGGTGGTTTTGAAGTTGGTATCTCTAAAGATGGTCAGACCCGTGAACATGCATTGCTGGCTTTCACCCTTGGTGTCAAGCAAATGATGTGCAGTTGCAACAAGGTTTGCTTTTATTCATAGAATAATAGTCATTTCAAGAAAGATATGTCATACTAATTTTGTTACTGTCTCACAGATGGATGCTACCACCCCCAAGTACTCCAAGGCTAGGTACGATGAAATTGTTAAGGAAGTTTCTTCCTACCTCAAGAAGGTTGGTTACAACCCTGACAAAATCCCATTTGTCCCCATCTCTAGTTTTGAAGGTGATAATATGATTGAGAGGTCTACCAAACTCGACTGGTACAAGGGACCAACCCTCCTTGATGCTCTTGACCAGATTAATGAGCCCAAGAGACCAACAGACAAGCCACTACGTCTCCCACTTCAGGATGTTTACAAGATTGGTGGTATTGGAACTGTCCCAGTTGGTCATGTAGAGACTGGTGTGATCAAGCCTGGTATGGTTGTATCCTTTGGCCCTACTGGTTTGACAACTGAAGTCAAGTCTATTGAGATGCACCACGAAGCTCTTCAGGAGGCACTCCCTCGTGACAATGTTGGGTTCAATGTTAAGAATGTTGTTGTTAAGGATCTGAAGCGTGGTTTTGTTGCCTCAAACTCCAAGGATGACCCAGCTAAGGAGGCAGCCAGTTTCACTGCCCAGGTCATCATCATGAACCATCCTGGCCAGATTGGAAATGGATATGCACCAGTGCTCGACTGCCACACTTCCCACATTGCTGTCAAGTTTGCTGAGATCTTGACCAAGATTGACAGGCGTTCAGGTAAGGAACTTGAGAAGGAGCCTAAGTTCTTGAAGAATGGTGATGCTGGTATGGTTAAGATGATTCCCACTAAGCCCATGGTTGTTGAGACCTTTGTTGAATACCCACTATTGGGTCATTTTGTAGTGAGAGACATGAGGCAAACTGTTACTGTCGGTGTTGTCAAGAATGTTGACAAGAAGGACCCAACTGGTGCCAAGGTCACCAAGGCTGCCCAGAAGAAGGGAAAGTGAACAGTGCAATGTTATGCTAGTGTTTCCAATGCTATTTATTTTCATCAAGTGTGCTATCTAGACTCTGTTTTGTTTACTTCTGTTATAGTTTTGTCTTTGATTTGCTTTTTAGGCTCTTGTTTTCTGCCTTGTATGTCATGTAACCATTCTCAGAACTGGGTACTTGACAGGCGGTGGCGAGCATGATTTGAAGTAAATTTTCTTTCTGTTGAGGTGCCTTGGTTTTCCAGGTGCCTCAGGATATTTGCTTTTGATGTTGCCTAAGTTATATTTTATATGAGCTTTTAAATTTTTCTACTTGTTCCTGTTTGTTGAAGATTTTGAGTTATAATGCTGCTGGGGAATCAGTTCAGCTTTAGAATTAGTTGTGGTTGTTCCCCTTTATCATACTTGATAGGTTATCTAAGAATTCGAATGTTCTTTTCTTAACCTTGTTGATTGGAGTTTTTGTTGTATGAGGGAGTCAATAGATGACATGGTGATGTTGATTTTTGAATTAAGCTGGTCAAATGAAGCATAGTAGTCCACTGCCAAAAACCTGCCGCCCTCCTTCTACATGTTCTCCACATATCCATCCCTGTTTGTTGAATATACGTGCACTCCACTATTCATCCTATGTCTGCCCTCAACTAATTTTAGGCCAAAGTCATCTCTGATCTCTTAAAATTGTCTGCATAATTCATTTAAATATTTCAACTAAGGCTAGTACCTATTAGACATTCTAATATTAACAAATATGTACTTATTGAACACAAAATGATAATAAGCTTTTAAAATATTGTGTAATTCACACACACTATCTTTAAAAAGTAACCAATAAAACTGCAGCATGTGGCACATGGCCCCAATCTAATGAATATTCAATTTTTTTTAAAAAAAAACTCCAACCATTAATAATCCAAAAAATTAATTAGCAAAAAGGAGAAAAAAGAAAAACCCCATCCCCACACAAACCCACCCACCCACCCACCTTTCTTCTTCTTCCCTTCACCGGTCATCCTGATTCCAACAACAAATCCCGATTTCTCCGGCGACAACAAAAAGAAGAAAAAAGAAAATCTCCCCTCCCGCTCCTCCAAATCCACCCACCTAATCATTTGCCTTATCTTCTTCTTCTTCATCCTCTGTTACTTGTCATTTTCTATTCCTTTGAAAAGATTAATTTTTTTTCTTGTAATAAACGATGGGCTATTGAAATCAAGTCTAATGCAAATAGTGAAATAAATTATGAAGCATGATAGATTAATGGAGGCGATTGTTGAAATTTTTTGTAAAAAATAAATCGACGTTGATAAATTATTTCAAAATCGATAATGAAGAGAAATAAAGAGGATTCAAATGAATTATATCAAAATTTCTGATATCATTTTAAATAAATGGTTGGTAATGTTTGTTGATCGAAATGACCGGAAATAAAGATGGACAGAGGTTGCTTTTATAATTTCGATGTCCCATTTTTTTTCTTGTTGCAAATTCGATTAACAAATTCAATTTCATTTTATAAAGAGTGAAAAATAAAAACGATGAGAAAAAAACAAACAGAGTTTAAAAAGCTTAAAATGGGGTGAATAAGAAGACCATTGGTATAGCCTACAGGGGTGGGGTGGGGTGGGGTTGCTTTCTTTTTGGGTTAAAAACATTATTTTAAATAAAAAACTTTTTTAGTTATTTTACTTAATGCATGCCAGTCATTAGGATAAAAAAAAGTAAAGTTTATTCTAAAAAAAAAAATTAAAAAAAATTGGGACATATTCACGCGCTACTAGGCAATGAGATACACTTATTTTGCCACATCAATATTTTGTGCTTAATAGACAAATGTTTTGAACCATTTAAGTGTTTAATAGGTACAAGCCTTAGTTGAGGTGTTTAAAAAAATTATGCGGACAACTTTAAGGGATCGCATATGACTTAGGCCTTAATTTTATGTTTATATAACAATAGTTTTATTTTTCACCAATATAGCAATAGATTATACAAAAACATTAAAATTAATATTATTGAAAAAGCGAGCTTACATGGAAGAGACATGCTACCGCACGATTTTCTCCAATACTATAATTATCTCCCATTCTATTATGGGAAAAGGCTCAAATATGCCATCGAACTTTCATAAAAGGCTCATTTATGCCATCCGTTAAAAGTTTGGCTCATCTATGCCATTACAGTTTAAGAAAAGACTCATTCATGCCATTATTTTTTAACAGTGGTTTTGCAAAACCATTTTTTACACATGGCCAATTATAATTTCAAAATTCTGAATAAAAATTGAATTATAATTCGGTCACGTCATTATTTTTTTTTAATTCAATTTTTGTTCAGAATTTTGATTTTTTAATAAAAAAAATTAATGACGTGACCGAATTATAATTGGCCACATGTAAAATATGGTTTTGTGAAAATTGAATTAAAAAATAATAATGACGT
>JAJOOH010000789.1:0-91404 GCA_029582605.1 Solanum gracilifrons
AAATAACAAATATATATATATATATATATATATATATATATATATATAAAATCAGATCCAACATTCGCAAAACCAAAAACAACAATATCCACAAAAACAACCCAAAAGAGGTGGCAATAGAAATACCTCACCCCGCCAACAAAAAATCACAGTTTTCCTCAAATGCAAAGAAACAATAATTAAGTCTAAAAAAAATAACATAAAGGGAGGTAAAAGATTCATCTTGCCAGGCTAGACTTGGGGTGAAGTCTGCATATCGGTCACTCCTTCTGTCTGGGCATTAGTGTTTGGCTCCTCAGCAACCTTGGCTCCACTGGAGCCCACCATAGAAATGTCCCTCAAAGAGGCCTGCACAACTTTCTCAGTCATCGCACCCTCCAGGTCTGCCAAATCATCATGCACGACCTCCTCTCTAACACCCAGTTGCTCCTCATCTGTCTCTATTTCGGCCTCTGCCTCATCAGCCCTAGCATCATCTCCGGTCGTACTAGCCAGAGGAACCTCAGAATAGGTTGGAATATCAGTGCTCGGGACCTCGGGAATATCCACCGTACCAAAGAACATCGATAAGTCAGTGGACTTTAGCTCGTCCACATCTCTACGCAGCCTAACAATATCGGCCTTCAATGCCGTCACAAAATTGGTAGCACCTTGGATCTGCTCTCAAGCCTCAACCCGTACCGTAAGGGCATCTAGAGCCATCCTATGGCTATCAATCAAGTCCCGATACTCCCTCATATCAGCCCTAATAAGAGCTAGGAGGGCAACAATAGCCCGCTCTATCAGTCCAGTATAGCGGCCTCTACCCGGGAGGCACCCACATCAGCAGATTGGGCCAGATGGCCCATCTTGTACAACATGGCCTGGGTGATAGAGGGTCGGGAGGCAGCAACAACAATAGAAGAAGAGGGAGGGGTGCAACAGTAGTACTAGGAGTGCCATAAGTAGAGGGACCAGATGTACCTGTAGGCCCACTAGCCCGAGGGGGCATTATGGCCTTGGTCGGCAACATATTGATTTAACGTTTTAAGCACACCTCATCCAACTCTAGGTGTTCAATGATCATAAGTCTGTATAAAACCCAACTAAATGAGTTGGGGTCGAATCCCACAGGGAGCGGTACGTGTTTAAGATTCAATTAGGAAGTATAAATATGGTCAAATCAGTCATAGGAATAAAAATTATCGAATAAAAACTTCATTCAAATTAAGAGGTGACACGAATGTCAAATAGGGGGTTTTGGTTCTGATTATCACTTACAAACAACATTCACAAACAATAAGAATTAACAATAATGAGACGGATTCTTGGGATGCGATCGATTAAAGGCTATTATAGACATATGGATAATTGCAACTATTAGAAAATAACTAGATATTAATGAGTAGGCTAGGCTATAAGGGAGGTAAATTTTTTCTCTTGAACAATTTACCCCGAATCAAGTGATTTCTCTTGAACATCAACAAACATGCAAAATAAGAGCAGCCCGCACCTTAATCCATTCACTCTCTCAAGCTGAATGTGTGGGATTGGGTTTAGAATTCACTCTCTCGAGCTGAACCCAGGTCAACCCAATACCCACAAACCATTAATCAAAAACCTTAGTTCTAAAACCTCTCTCTCGAGCAAGCCAAGAACACAAACAACGAACTACATTTGCAACTACAATTCTTAAATTAAACCATAATTAATGATTAAACTCATTTTTAAATAACATTTAAACTAACAATTAGCAATACCTATAAACTAAATCAGCCCATAATCACATAATCACACCCCAAGAATTGGGGTTTTAGCTAGACATTATAAAAAGGTAAAAACCGTTACCAAATTGATTATCCATCAACTGGGTAATAGTGATTTCGTCCTTATAATACTCCAATTTGAAGGTTCTCAAAGACCCACTTCCAAATTTTCAAAAGTGAATTTCTTCAATCATCCAAAGCTAAGGTAAACTAGACAAAACTGTGTCCAGATGCTCAGAACTTAATAATAATTTTTTCTAAAGTTTATTTGATACTAAACTAAATGTTTAAAAACATATTTATTGTCGCCATAAATGTGATGCGAAGAATAAATTGGTGAAGTAAGTCGGGCTCGCCAAACCACTTGGGGAGCCGCCCTTTGGTCTCTTTTATCGCCCTTTTGCTTTGGCATTCAACATCCTCAACGTCTGTAACTTTGGGTGATCTATCACTGCATCGCGAAACTACTCAGCGATCCCCTGACTTGGTTTCTTCCCTCAGGGCTTGGCACACTGGAACTTTTAGCGGTCAGATAGCCATTCGACGATTCGCTAAGTTAATTTGGCGATCACCAGGCTTGCCATTCTTTCAGCTCATTTTGTTCCATTTTGCATGTTAGTGTCCTTGCTTTTTTCCTCAACCCATATTCCTGAAAATCAAGGATTTAACATCAGTTATTGGCACAAATTAAGCATTTGAGGACACTAAATCTCTATAAACAAAGCCCTCTATGAGTCCAAATCTCGGACTCATCAACACCCCTAATTTAAACTTTTGCTTGTCCTCAAGTAAAACTCAAGTTCAACAGTTCAAATAGGATATCTCAAACAGTGCTACAAAAGACTCAATCATGAATGCACACAACAAGACTTGACTTACTCATGCAAAGATCAATTGTTTACTCAAAGATTTAAGTTGTGACTCACCATTATCAAAGATGCTCAAGTTCACAATACTTGCTTCAAATGCATGTTTAAGCTCAACAAAGGTACTCAAATGCCCCCACAACAATGATGATTCCATATTCACATACTATTCTTCAACAATTTATAGCTCCGGAATCACTATGACTCTCACACTCACAAAGATGAACACATGCATGACTTCACCCATAGGTTTGCCCTTATTTTCCAATCAAGTTTTGTTTCAGCTCACTCAATATCTAAAAGGTCTTTCTAAGCCTTGTAACGGGGTTGAGTGTAAAAGTATGGTCATTTAGGCTCAGTGGCTGCTACCCTCATGAAATATGATTTGAACATCACTTTCTTCCTTTTCTTCAACATTTTAATCATGCTCAAAATTTACCCCATTATTCAACCTCCAATGGAATATCGGACACCCCATTTCTTTTGCAACTTTCACAACTTTTTCATTCTTTTTCTTTTGCTTTCTTCTTTTCTTTCTATTTTTTTTTATATGGAGGGGTTTTATCTTTTTCAAGACCATGGTTCAAAGGGGAATTCTTAACATCCTTGATTTACCTTCTCTTTTCACCACACCCCCAACTTAGGCTTTTGGCCTAAGTTGGCTATTCCAACAAACCACTCTTCATGAGGATTATGGGTGAATGGATAAAACGGGATCACAATTTCATCAAGTTTCTTCCAAGAAAAGGATAAGGCTCAAAAGGGTTCAAGCAAAGTTCACACATCTCAGAAGGTTGACCACAAAAAGAGGTATATTGTCAAATTGTTTCACTCCTAAAAATCGTTGCCTAAGATCATTTCAAGAGCATGCATCACTTAGTCAACCACACTAACGGGGCAAATTCTAGGTGTCATCACACAAGGTTTACGGTAAGCTCATCACACAAGACATTGGCACTAATATCAAACGAGACTCCACACTTTCGCTAGTGTGTAATGTTCATCACAAAAGACTCCATTCGATAATCGGCTAGTCACAACGAGATGCAAAAAGTTCACATATTGTCTATGCAACTTCATTTGGCCTCATCGTAGCCGTGCATTCATTTTTTTCAATTAAGAGCACTATTCAAGTCATCGTTATTGATCATAACCGATACTCAAATTTGCACAAGAACAACCACATTCAAAGACCAAACGAGGTGGAAATTATTTTTTAGATGGGTGAAAAACCATTTTCATTCATAACAAGGAGCCAAAAGCTCGAACATCCACAAGATAAAATCAACACACGATTTAAAACACAAAAATTCAATATATATACAAAATATAGTCAATAAGAGGTAGGTATGGAAATACATCACCCCACCACAAACAAAAAGCAGTTGTCCTCAAATGCAACACAAATAATCAAAAGTCCATAAAAACGACAGAGAGGGAGGTAAAGAAGAATTCTGTCTACACAGTCACTCCATCTGGCAGGGCATCAATACCTAGTGTAACACTCTGATCCTGGGCATTAGTGCTCGGTGTAATAGCAACACTAAGCCTGCCATGGATGTCTTTGCTAGCGATGTTTGAATGACCGACTTTACAATCGTCTTCTCTAGATCAGGCAAGGCCTCATATATGGTCGCCTCCTCAGCATCAAGCTGCTCCTCATCCATTTTTGCCTCTGACTCAGCCGCAACCACATCATCCATCAGCTGATTCAAAGAGGGAAGTGAAGTCTGTGGACTTCAGATAGTCCACATCCTTTCTCAAATATGAAACCTCGGTTTTCAAAGCCATCACCTATGAAGTGATCCCATGTCCTCTCTCACAAATCTCTACTCTCGCTGTAAGATCATCAATAGACATATGGAGGGATGTCAATGCAGCTAAGATGGCTCACTCAATCATCCAAGGCACCTCATCCTCGAGCCAAGTTGCCCGCACATCAGCAGATGGGCTAGGTGCCTCATCTTGATAATCATGGCCTGAGTAATCTTGGTGGACTGGGAATCAGCAGAAGAAACATGAGCCTAGGAAGAAATGGAAGCGAATGTACCTGAAGGCCCAGAAGCCGAAGTAGGCAAAGATGCCTCTGCAGGTATAGACTCAACATCAACTTTCAGGGATGCATCCACCGAAGCCGCTCTCCTTATATCTGCCTCTTCCCATGTGTATTCGACCTCTATGCGCCAGATATCAGTGGAAGATGTGGGAGTGACGTTTATATCCTTTTTCTCATCACGAGGAACTCCAGAACGCCGACATAACTCTATGATCAGTACTGGGAAATGAAGGGACGTCTGGAGCTGTTTGGCCCTCATGGCCATCTCCTGCTCAATAAAGAGTCCTAAGTCAATGCTACTCCGGGCTATGATTGACCCAAGATAGATCGCCTTTGGATGGTGGAGGATGGACTTATTCTGTGAGGGCATAATTGAGCTGCTTATCAACCCGAACCAATACCAAGCGACGATGTTCAAGTCCCTATTCTTAATGGGTGCTCCTGCCTTAATCCACCTCGGGGTGGTGTCAGAAATGAGATGATCAAGCCACCCCTTTAGGTCATCCATAGGTGTCGTAGTGGTAGTCAAATTTGGGTAGGCAAAATCTGTCCCTCTATCAAGTACAATGTTGATATACTTTCCACTGCATCTCACTACTTTCCCTTAGACCATGACGAACTCTACCTGTCTGAAGGCACTGGACTTCTTCTTTCCCTTAGGTACTAGGTCACCATACGCCGTGTAGAACTCTCAGACCCATGTAGGAATATAGGGGCCATTGGGCTTGATGAACTGCTCAAACCTGTGGAACCGGAGAGTGTCCCACACAGAGGGGTACCTGTCCACTACACCGTCTGTGGACAACCTCTTTTCTTCAAGGATGGTCCTCAATCCCTCATCCTTTAGCCTGTTGAGAAGCTAGGGAGGAGGACCCTGAACTGGTGGCACCACCATCTGTGTTGGAGCTGGAACTGTATCAGCAACAGAGGGGTAGACTCCGGGGTCCTAGACGGACCTTGACAAACTCTGGAACGAATCTCAGCTCGCCAGGATGGAAGAGGTTGGTCATCCTCAGAGAATGCAGCCTGGGAATCAAAGGACTCCCCATCACTGCCGGAGTTGTGCTCCGGTATCTCAGCCGTGGATACTTTGCCCTTTCCCTTGCCTCCCTTTGGAGGTGCTTGTTTCCCTTTTTAGAAGGAGCGGCTACTCCTTCACTAATCACGATACCCCGTGCTTGTTTGCGGGGCGGTATACAACTGTAGTCCAAGTTGGTCCTAGACATAGTTGCAAAACACACCAAAAAAAAATTAGAAACAATTCAAGAAAAGTGCAGAAAATAGGTTGCAGAAAGACTTGTCGAACCGATCGACGAGTCACCGAGTCACTTTGGCGAGCCAGATCGGGCTCACTGAAAGGATTGGTCAGAAAATTTCCCAAAAAAATGGCAGGTCGGCGATGTTTAAGGCCCTTCGGTGAATCACTGACACCATTCGGCGAGTTCAGACTAGCCCGCCGATAGTTACAGTGTGTTTTAAGGGTTAGAGGCGTAGAAAGGGCGATTAAGGAAGACTTTCGGCGAGTCGCTGAGTGAACTCGGCAAGCTCAGGCTTCCCGCCAAAAGTTACAGACTCACACTAAGCCAAATCATGAAATTAAAGGCGATCTAGGGGGACTTTGGCGAACTGCTGAATGGTTCGGCGAGCTCGACCCAACTCGCCTAACTGCCCAATGTGCCAATTTTTTACCCCTCTTCCCAAAATCAAGCCCGCAGCCCCCGAAAACAAAATCAAACAACATATTTATTCAATTAAACCCAAACCCATACGACCCATGCCACCAAGGTACTCAAACTTCCCCCAGTTTGGCCTAAATTGACCATTTGACGACTTTTTCTCTTAAGAATGACATCGAACGCTCCATTATTGGGCAAAGCACGTCATTTAGTACAATTTGGGTTACTCAGACTTCACCCGACTAGACCCAACAACAACATAACGCAACCCAACAATTTAAGATCACTTTTAAAGAATGAAACTCAGGAAATCAACAATATAATCATTTCAGGCATGATATCAAAACTAAAATAGGTAAGCAAGCACACAATTACAATTTCAGAGCAGGCCCAACACACATCAATAAGATTTAAACAATCGCATTTGAATTTAATCGTTATTTAAGAGTTTGGGGTTCGGAAAACCAACCTTTTAGATGAAATACAAATTGGTAAAGCTAGGTGGCAATGTATTCCAACTCCGAGCACGAGATTAACGAGAAAAAAGCAATAGAAATGCAAAAATAAAGAAAATATACGGTGAGGGTGTGATAGTATAAGGCTAAAATGGGGGAATATGAAATAGTTTGAAATTTTGAACCTTTGGCCGTGTAAAAGCTTTCAGTTCGCGGCCCTTCGGCAATATTAGTCGTCCTCGCCGAACCATTCGGTGACACGCTGAATGGTTACTTACCTCACCGAGTTTTACAGGACCTCCAGTTAATTTGGTGGTCCAAACGGCGGACAAAGTCGGGCTCGCCGACCTGTTCGGTGTGTCACCAAATCATTCATAGGCTCATCGAGTTTTAATGACTCTCACCTGCAAATTTTATAAGTCCAACGGCAGTCCAAGTTGGGCTCGACGACTTATTCAACGAGTCGCCGACTGGACTTTTGGCTTGCCAACTTGCATTTTCCAAACACATTCCACTTTTCCACCTGCACAATCAATACCCATTATCCGAAAATAAACACAAAGCATTAAAAACTTGGGTTGCCTCCCAAAAAGCGCCTTAGTCAACGTCGTGGCATGACGCAAGTACCCACTCAAACTTTATTCTTGGGGTTTGCCATAGTGTCACTAGGTAACCCTCTTTGTTGTCTTGAGTTGAGATGAGACAACATATGGCCCATTTGGATCTCCAGTAGATTAATAGATATGTAATGAGAAACAATCATCTAATTTAACATTGAGACATTCTCTTTTATCTCTTTCAACACTCTGTCGTGTTTTTTGACTTTGTGGAGAATGCGTGAGAGTATCTCTTCTGTCTTTCCACCCTCATAATCCTTGGGCTTTTTATGCTCATGAGAAGGAATGTACCTATCTTTCTTTTTGTACAGTACTTCAAATTCCATGATCTTTTTGGCCAAGAGATCCAGCTGGGTCAATATTTTTGGCTAAATTCTGGTCCCTCTCTTGCTCCTTGTTGGTCTTAGTCATGTAATCAAGGAGTTGAGATACTATTTCATAGGGTTGTCGTATTAGACCACCCGGAAAAAGTTGGTCAGCCACTCCTCTATTCTCAGGACCAAGACCACTATAAAAACAATCCAGTAGCATATTATCTGGGATTCCATGAGTTAGGCACTGCAGCAATAGTGTCTTATATCTCAGCCACAACTCATGGATTGTCTTACCCTCCAAGTGCATAAAATTCAGGATGCTATCCCTAAGAATTATCACTTTTGAAGGAGGGAAAAATCGCACTTGGAATGCGGTGACAAGCTCTTCCCACGAAGTGATAGAATCTCTTGGCAACTCAGCCAACCACTTATATGCTTCTCTTATTAGAGAAAATGGGAAGAATCTCAATCGGACCGATTCTTGAGATATGTTCTTAAATGAGAACGGTCCACAAACAACAACAAAGTTCCTTATATGCTCATGGGGATCCTCATGAGCCAACCCACCAAACAAACCCTTCACTTGTAAGAGCTGCAATATGGTGCTTGCAATGTGGAACACAACGTTCCCTTCAGCTGGAGGGAAACAAATGGAACCAACTCCACCCACTAGATTTGAGTCATTGACATTCAGCTCATTGACATCATTGAGATTCCCGATGTCATCTTGGTGGCCCACTTGGCTACCATTGCTTTTGTTGACACTCATTTCCTCTGTTTTAACAAGCAACACAAAAACCAAAATTAAAAGTAAGTAGATTCAACTATAACTAAAAAGAACATGGTTCAACTTCACCAAAAGAATTTCAAACAACACCACTTCCCGGCAGCGATGCCATTTTGATTTAATATTTCAAGCACACCTCATTCAATTCTAGGTGCTCAATGATCGTAAATCAGTATAAACCCAACTAAATGAGTTGGGGTCGAATCCCACAGGGAGTGGTATGTGTTTAAGATTCAATTAGGAAGTATAAATCTAGTCAAATCAGTCATAGGAATAAAAATTATCGAATAAAGACATCACTCAAATTAAGAGGTGACACGAATGTCAAATGGGGGGTTTCTGTTTTGATTATCACTTAAAAACATCAGTCAGAAACAATAAGTATTAACAATAAGGAGACGAATTCTTGGGATGCGATCGATTATAGGCTATTATAGACATATGTGTAATTGAAACTATTAGAAAATAGCTAGATATTACTGAGTAGGCTAGGCTATAAAAGAGATAAATTTTCTCTCGAACAATTTACCGCGAATCAAGTGATTTCTCTCGAACATCAACAAGCATGCAAAATGAGAGCACCCCGCACCTTACTCCATTCACTCTCTCTAGCTGAATGTGTGGGATTGGGTTTAGGATTCACTCTCTCGAGATGAACCCAAGTCAACCCAATACCCACAAACCATAATCAAAAACCTTAGTTCTAAAACCTCTCTCTCTCTCTCGCAAGCCAAGAACACAAACATAGAACTGCATTTGCAACTACAATTCTTAAATTAAACCACAATATATGATTAAACTCACTTTTTAAATAGCATTTAAACTAACAATTAGCAATACCCATAAACTAAATCAGCCCATAATCACATAATCATACCCCAAGAATTGGGGTTTTAGCTAGACATTATAAAAAGGTAAAAACCGTTACCAAATTAATTATCCATCAACTAGCTAATAGTGATTTCGTCCTTATAATGCTTCAATTTGAAGGTTCTCAAATACCCACTTCCAAATTCTCAAAAGTGAATTTCTTCAATCCTCCAAAGCTAAGGTAAACTAGAGAAAACTGTCTCAAGATGCTTAGAACTTAATAATTTTTTCTAAAGTTTATTTGATACTAAACTAAATGTTTAGAAAAATATTATAGTCACCAAAAATGTGTTGCAAAAAGTCAATCGGCGAAGTAAGTCTGGCTCGCCGAACCACTCGACGAGCTGCCCTTTGGTGTCTTCCATCGCCCTTTTGCTTTGGCATTCAACATCCTCAAGGTCTGTAACTTTGGGCGATCTATCACTGCATCGTGGAGCTACTCGGCGATCCGTCGACTGCTCCTTTCTATCGCCGACTTGGTTTCTTCCCTCAAGGCTTGGCACACTGGAACTTTAGGCAGTCAGATAGCCATTTAGTGATTTTCCAAGTGAACTTGGCGATCACCAGGCTTGCCTTTCTTCATTCTTTCAGCTGGTTTTGTTCCTTTTTACATGTTAGTGTCCTTGCTTTGTTCATCAACCCATATTCCTAAAAATCAAGGATTTAACATCAGTTATTGGCACAAATTAAGCATTTTAGGACACTAAATCTCTATAAACACAACCCTAAATGAGTCCAAATCTCAGACTCATCACATATCAACATCATTTACCCGGGACGTATCCGTCGGTGCATCTTTCCTCCTATTGGCCTCATCTCTCAAGTACTCAGCCTCAATGTGTGGGATGTCAGTAGAAGAGGTGGGAGTCACCTCCACATCTGTCTTATCATCCCTCGAAACATGGGCCCGCTGGCATATCTCGGTGATCAAGACAGGGAAAGACACAACTCTTTTTGGACCTCATGGCTATCTTTTGCTCAATGAAGTTCAGCCTCTATGGAGATGTAATAGACCCAAGACAAGCAACCTTTGGGTGTCAAAGGATCGACTCATTCTGCGAAGGCACTACGGTGCTGCTGATAAACCCGAACAAGTACCAAGCGGCTACATTCATGTCCTTCTTCTCAATCTGTGCACCTCCCTCAATCCACCTTGGAGTAGCATCAGAAAGTAGGGGTGCCAGCCAACCCTTAAGGTCCTTTAAGGTCTTCTTCTTGACCAAGTTTGGGTACTCATGCATGAAGTACCGTGAATGCCAAGTACAATAGTTATGTTTGAGCTGCTGCACTTTACTTTTCGACCTCGAACCATCACTTCATCTACCAGCTTGAGCATGCTGGCCTTCTTCTTCCCTTTAGGGACCAGCTCTACGTATGCTACATAGAACTCCCATACCTAAGTAGGAATGTATGGCCTCAAGGTTTAGTTAACACCTCAAATTTGTGGAAGTACAAACTATTCCACATCTCAGGACATCTGTCCACCACACCATCGGTGGATAACTACTTTTCTTCCAATATAGTCCTCGAACCCTCGACCTTTAATTTGTTGAGTGACTGGGGAGGAGGACCTTGAATAGGTGGGGCATGTACTACTGTCTGAGCTGGGGCTGTAGCTAGAGGGGGAAGAGTAGGCATCGAAGGCCTCAGGATCCTAGACAGATCATTTAAAGACTTGGAGCGTAGCTCCGGTTTCTTAGCCTGTAGTAGCTGATCATCTTCTGGCTCAAAGATGGATGCTGGAGAACTATCCTCAAAACCACCCTTGTTGTTAGAGGAAGTGAGGTAAGTGGCATAAATCCCCTCACTATCGGAGCTTTCCTCTGCTGGTGTGGGCTGAACTGGCCCTTGCCCTTTCCTTTTCCTCCTTTTGGAGGCAGTTTTATAGCCGGGGCCCGGGAAGCAGCAGCTTCCTCATCTATGACAATCCCTTGAACCCACTTTCGGGGAGGTTGATTTCTATCAACGACTTTGGGTTTAGCCATACCTGCAAAACAATATTGAAAACATTAGATGTAGTTGAGAAAATAAAACAAACCACAGGACAGCAGTTGCAAAAAGACTCGCCGAACCGGTCGGTGAGTCGCTGGACACCTTTGAAAAGCCAAGACGGGTTCGCCGAAAGTTTCGAAACAAAAATATCCCAAAATAAGCACAAATTGGCGATGCCCAAACCATTCGACTGATTGCAGACACCATTCGGTGAACTAGAATTAGCTCGCCGAAAGTTACAAAAAAGTTTATGGGAAAAAGGGCGCAGAAGGACGATCAGAAGGGACTTTCGGTGAGTCACCGAGTGAACTCGGTGGTGAGCTCAAACATATCACCTAAACTTACAAAACTCAAACCATTAAAAGAGATAAGTAAAAGGCGATCTAGGGGACATTAGGAGAACCACCAAACCACTCAACAAGCTCGACCCAGCTCGCCGAACAGTCCAACCTGCCTATTTTGCACCCCAACCTTAAAAATATAGCCTGCAGCCCACGAAATCAAAATTAAACTATTGTTCTACCCAATTCAACTAAGACCCATAAGACCTAAGCCCACAGGGTACTCAGACTGCCCCCGATTTTGCCAAAATTGGCCAATCAACGTCTATTGCCCTTAAGAATGACGTCAATTGCTCTATCATTAGGCAAAATTCAACAATTAGCATAATACGGGGTTACTTAGACTTCATCCCACTAGACCCACAACAATTTCAACGCAACCCAACAATTTTAACAGGCTAATACTCAGGAATTCATTATCTAAGGCCAATAAACACAATTTAAAACTAACTAAGGGAAATTATAACATCGCACGTGAATTGACGTTTCAAGCACACCTCATCCAATTCTAGGTGTTCAATGATCGTAAATCAGTATAAAACCTAACTAAGTGAGTTGGGGTCGAATCCCACAAGGAGCAGTACGTGTTCAAGAGTCAATTGGGAAGTATGAATATGATCAAATCAGTCATAGGAATAAACATTATAGAATAAAAACATAATTAAATAAAAGGGGAAACATGAATATCAAATGGGCGGTGTTGGTTTTAATTTTAAACTACAAACAGTGGCATATAATATGAAATAACAATAATGAGAATGGTTCTTGGGATGTAATTCGATTATAGGCTAACATAGACAAATGAGTAATTGCAACTATTAGAAAATAACTAGATATTAGTGAGTAAGCTACGCTATAGAGGAGATAAACTTTCTCCTGAACAATTTACCTCGCATCAAGTTGATTTCTCTCGAACATCAACAAGCATGCAAAATAAGAACAACCCACACCTTAGTCCATTCACTCTTTCGAGCTGAATGTGTGGGATTGGGTTTAAGATTCCCTCTCTCGAGCTGAACCCAGATCAACCCAATACCCACAAATCATCAATAAAAAACCTTATTTCTAAAACCTCTCTCTCTTTCGCAAGCCAAGAACACAAAGTTAGAACTGCATTTGCAACTATAATTTTCAAATTAAACCACAATTAATGATTAAACTCACTTCTAAATTGCATTTAAACTAACAATTAGCAATACCCATAAACTAAATCAGCACATAATCACATAATCACTCATACCCCAAGAATTGAGGTTTTAGCTAGACATCATAAAAAGGTAAAAACCATTACCAAATTGACTATCCATCAATTGGATAAGAGTAGATTCGTCATTACAATGCTCCAATTTGAAGAATCTCAAAGACCCACCTCTAATTTCTCAAAAGTGAAAAACTTCAATTCTTCAAAACTTGGGAAAAACTAGAGAAAACTTGTCTTACCGTTCAAAACTCTAAAATAGATTAAGAATATATGAGCTAAGATACTAAACTAAATGTTCAAAAATGTATTTATAGTCGCCAAAAATGTGTTGCGAAGAGTCCTCAAGTAAAACTCAAGTTCAATAGTTCAAAAAGGATGTCTCAAGCAGTGCTACAAAAGATTCAATCATGAATGCACACAACAAGACTCAACTTATTCATGCAAGGATCAATTGTGCACTCAAAGATTCAAGTTGTGACTCACTATTATAAAACATTTTCAAGCTCACAATACTTGCTTTAAATGCAAGTTCAAGCTCAACAAAGGTACTCAAATGCCCTCACAATAAAGATGATTCCATATTCACACATAATGGTTCAACAACTTATAGTTTCGAAATCACATACAACTCTCACACTCACAAAGATAAACACATGCATGACTTCACCCATAGGTTTGCCTTATTTTCCAATCAACATTCACTTCAGCTCACTCAAGATCAAAAAGGTCTTTTCAAGGCTTGTAACGGGGTTGAGTGTAAAGGTATTGTCATTTAGGCTCAGTGGCTTCTATCATCATGAAATGTGGTATGAACATAATTTTTACCTCCTTTTCTTCAGCATTTTCACTCATGCTCAAAATTCACCCCATTATTCAAGTCCAATAGAATATCGGACACCCCATTTCTTTTGCACTTTCACAATTTATTTCACAACTTTTTCATTCTTTCTTCTTTTTCATTCTTCTTTTTTTTTCTTTTTTGTTTTGAATGGAGGGGTTCCATCATTTTCAAAACCATGGATCAAGGGGGACTTCTTTACACTTCTTGATTCACCTTCTCTTTTCACCACACCCCCAACTTAGGCCAAAAGCCTAAGTTGGCTATTCAAACCAACCACACTTCATGAGGATTATAGGTGAATGGATAAAAAGGGGTTACAACTGCATCAAGTTTCTTCCAAGAAAAGGATAAGACTCAAAGGGGTTCAATCAAAGTTCACACATCCCACTAGGTTGGCCACAAAAGAGGTATATTATCAAATTGTTTCACTCTTCAAAATTGTTGCCTAAAATCATTTCAAGAGCTTGCATCACTTGATCAACCGGACCAACGGGGCAAATTCTAGGTTCCATCACACAAGGTTCATGGTAAGCTCATCACACAAGACATTGGTACCAATATCAAACAAGACTCCACACTTTTTGCTAGTGTGCAATTTTCGTTAGAAGAGACTCCATTCGATAATCGACTAGTCACAACGAATGCACAAAGTTCACGTATTATCTATGCAACTAAATTTGGCCTCATCATAGCCGCACATTCATTTTTGTTCTATTAAGAGCACTATTCTAGTCATCGGTATTGATCATAACCGATACTCATATTTGCCCAAGAACAACCACATTCAAACACAACAAGAGGTGGCAATTTTTTTTAAATGGGTCAAAATTATTTCTATTCAAAATAAGGAGCGATAAGCTCAAACATCCACAAAATAGAAATCAACACACAATTTACAGCAGAAAAACCTAATGTATACAAAAGATGTAGTCACAAGAGGTAGGTATGGAAATACCTCACCCTACCATAGAAAAATGCAGTTGTCCTCAAATGTAACAAAATAGTAAAGAGTCAATAAATGACAGAGAGGGAGGTAAAGAAGGGTTCTATCTACACAGTCGCTCCATCTGTCGGGGCTTCAATACCCAGGGTCACATCAACAGCACTGGTCCACTAGGGCTTTCCATGGACGTATCTGTCAATGAGATCTGCATAGATGAATCCACCAAGTTGCTCCTCATTAGTCCCTGCCTTGGACTCTGCAGCAGCCACCTCCTCAACTAAAACATTATCTTTGGTGGTAGCCGGAGGCACATCCATATCTGTTGGCATGTCGGGGATCTCCACAGTCCCAAAAATCTTGGACATATATGTGGACTTCAACTGGTCCACGTCCTTCCTCAGCTCAGCGATTGCGGCCTTTAGATTTGTCACCTCATCATTGTACCCTCGCCTCACTCACACACCGCTATCCGTGCTGCAAGGGCATCAATAGATGCACTAAGGGGTGTCATAGCAGCAGTAAGGGCCCTCTCAATCATCCTAGGGATTCTGGACTCAAGCCTGGAGGCACTCCTATCAGCAGAATGGGCTAGATGCCCTATTCGAAGTAATGCAGCCTGGGTGAGCGGAGATCAGGAAGCAGCAGAAGCAGTAACACCAGACCTAGGTGGCAAGGGAATTGTAGAGGAACTAGGGGTCACAGAAGGAACAATACTAGATATACCTAAAGGCCCAGGGGCTGGAGTATGAAAAATTGCATATAAAGGTAGTGTCTTAGTATCAACAACCGGGGAAGAATCCACCGGGGCTCCCTTCTTCTTCTCAGCCTCATCCTTTAGATACTCAGCCTCAATCCACCAGATGTCGGTAGAAGATGTGGGAATCACTTCCATATCCTTCTTTGTATCAAAGGGCACTCGGTCTCCTCTGCATAGCTCGGTACTTAGCATCGGAAAGGGAAGAGAAGTTTGGCACTAGTTGTCCCTCATGGCCATCCCCTGTGTAATGATCATGCCCAAATTTATGTGCTTCCCTTTAATGATCGATCCAAGACAAGCCGCCTTTGTGTGGCGGAGAATAGATTCGTTCTGTGATGGCATAATTGTGTTGTTGATGAAGCCAAACCAGTACCTCACTGCTACATTGAGGTCTTTCTTTTCTATGGGTGCTCCAGCCTCGATTCGCCTAGGAGTACCGTCAGATATCAGGGGAGCCAACCATCAAGTCTCAAAGGACTTTGTCTTGCATGTACTCGTAGTCATCAACAATGTTGTCAGTGCACTCTAACACAATATTAATGTCATTGCTGTCATACTTCACCTTCTTTCCTCTTACAACTACATAATCTACTGGGTTGAAGGCTACAACCTTCCTCTTTCCCTGCGGTACCAAGGCTCCATAGGCAGTAAAAAACTCCCGGACCCAGCTAGGAATATAGGAACCCCGGGGTTTAGTGAAAATCACAAACTTGCGTGCTTTTATAGTGCACCAAATCTCTGGGTACCCGTGTATTACTTCATCGATCGATATCCTTTTCTCTTTTATGATTGTCCTCAGTCTTTCAACTTTCAATCTGTTCATAGACCGGGGAGGAGAACCCTATGCAGGTGGTGCTGGGACCACAGCCTGATCTGGAACGGGAGGAGGAGTATTGTCCTGGGAGTCTTGACGATCCTGGTGCGCACCCTCACTCTCATAAGTGGTGAGGTGAGTGGCGTATATTCCATCACTGTCGGAGCTTACCTCTGGTGATGCAGAATCAGGTGCTTGTCCTTTTCTTTTTCCCTTCCCACATGTGGTAGGAGGTTTTGTCGCCCTTGCCCGGGATGCAGCTGCATCCTCATTTATAGTAATTCAATTTGCCCTCTTGCGGGGAGGCATGTCTCACCTGCTACTTTTGGTCTAGCCATATATGCAACACACATCGGAAATAGTTAGAAATAGTTCAAGAAAAGTTGTAGAAATCAGGTTGCAGAAACACTCGCTGAATCGATCGGTGAGTCACCGAATCACTTTGGTGAGTTAAATTAGGGTCACCGAAAGAATTAGCTCAAAAATTTCCCACAAAAATGGCATGTCAGTGATGAGAAAGGCCTTTCGGCGAATCACCGACCTCATTCGGCGAGCACAAACCTGCCCGCCGAAAGTTACAATGCATTTTAGGGGTTAGGGGCGCAAAAAGGGTGATCAAATGAGGCTTTTGGTGAGTCGCCGAGCGCACTCGGTGAACTCAGGCTTCTCGCCAAAAGTTACAGAACCAAACTCAAGAAAACGTGCCTATTTTCAACCCCAACTTCCAAAATCAACCCCGCAGCCCCCGAAAACAAAATCAAACCAGACACATTCTCAATTAAGCCTAGACCCATTAGAACCATGCCATCGAGGTACTCAGACCTCTCTCGATTTGGCCAAAATTGTCCATTTGACGACTTTAACCCTTAAGAATAACGTAAAACGCTCCATCATTGGACAAATCACGTCATTTAGCACAATTTGGGTTACTCAGACTTCACCCGACTAGAGTCAACAACAATTAAGCACAACCCACAAGATTACAATTACTTTTAAAGCATGAAAATTAGGGAATCAACAATTTAGGCATAATATCAAAATTAAACTTCGGCCAACCATCACACATTCATGATTTCAGAGAGGCCCAGCACACATCAACACAATTTATAACAATGCATTTAAGCTTAAGCGATATTTACGAGTTTGGGGTTTGGAAAATCAACCTTTAATGCTGAATTACGATTAGAAATGCTAGGCGACAAGGAATTCCAACTCCGAACACAGAATCAACGACCAAAAAGCAAGAAAATACAAATATATAGGAAATTTGAAGTACAGGTATGATTGTATTGAAGTTAAAAGTGAGGGAATGTGCAAGAGTTTAAAAGTTTAAACCTTTGGCCTTTTAAAACTGTTCAGTTCGCTCCTTTTCGATGATGTTATTTTTTCTCATCGAACCACTCGGTGTACTTACCTCGCCGAGTTTTACAGGACGTCCAGTTAACTTGGGGGTCTAACCGGCGGACAAAGTCGGGCTCGCTGACCTGTTCGGTGATTTGCCGACTTGTCTATGGGCCCGTCGAGTTTTACAGACTCCAACATCATAATTTCTTGAGCCCAACAGCGGTCTAAGTCAAGCTCGCCGACCTCTTTGGCGAGTCACCGACTGGACATTTTGCTTACCAACCTGCACTTTTCAAACACATTCTACACTTCAACCTGCACAATTGACACACGTTATTCCAAAAACAAAAAGAAAGCAAATAAAAACTTGGTTGTCCTCCCAAACAGCGCTTTATTTAACGTCGTGGCACGACACAAGTCCTTGCTCAAACTTCATTCTTGGGGTTTTGCCATAGTATCACTAGGCAACCCCCACTTTTTGCCTTGGGTAGGGACAAGACATCATATGACCCATTTGGGTCTACAGTAGTTGAATAGACATAGAATGAGAGACAGTCATCTGATTCAAGATCGATACATTCTCTTTTATCTCTTTCAACACTCTGTCGTGCTCTACGATTTTGTGAAGAATGAGTAATAGTACCTCTTCTATCTACCCACCCTCATACTCCTAGGGCTTTCTACTCATGAGGGGAAATGTACCTGTCTTTTTTTTGTACAGTACTTCCAATTCCATGATCTTTCTGGCCAAGAGATCCAACTGAGTCAACATGTGGCCAAATCATGGTCCTTCTCAATCTCCTTGTTGGTCTTAGTTATGTGATCAAGGAGTTGGGCTACTATTGCATAGGGTTGTCGTATTAGACCACCTGGAGAAAGTTGGTCAGCCACTCCTCTATTCTCAGGACCAAGACCTCTATATAAGCAGTCCAGTAGCATCTTATCTGGGATTCCATGAGTTGGGCATTGCATCAATAGTGCCTTAAATCTCAGCCACAACTCATGGATTGTCTCACCCTCCCATTGCTTTAAATTTAAGATGTTAACCCTAAGAATTATCACTTTTAAAGGAGGGTGGTCCACTAGGTTACCATTCCTACAAGATATGCTCATTTACTCCGTTCAACAAGCGACACAAAACCAAAACAAAAAGTAAGTAGATTCAACTATGACTAAAAAAAACAAAATTCAACTTCACCAAAAGAATCTCAAACAACACCACTCCCCGGCAGTGGCGCCATTTTGATTTGACGTTTCAAGCACACCTCATCCAATTCTAGGTGTTCAACGATCATAAATCAGTATAAAACCCATCTAAATGAGTTGGTGGCTTGAATCCCACAGGGAGTGGTACGTGTTCAAAAGTCAATTGGAAAGTATGAATATGATTAAATCAGTCGTAGGAACAGAAATTATCGAATAAAGACATCACTAAATAAAAGGGGTGACACGAATGTCAAATGGGGGGTTTTGGTTTTAATTTTCAACTACAAACAGTGGCAAACAATACGAAATAACAATTATGAGACGGGTTCTTGGGATGTGATTAGATTATAGGCTAACATAGTTAATGGGTAATTGCAACTATTATAAAATAGCTAGATATTAGTGAATAAGCTACACTATAGAGGAGATAAACTTTCTCTCGAACAATTTACCCCGTATCAAGTTGATTTCTCTTGAACATCAACAAGCATGCAAAATAAGAACAATCCACACCTTAGTCCATTCTCTCTCTCGAGCTGAATGTGTGAGATTGGGTTTAAGATTCACTCTCTCGAGCTGAACCCAGGTCAAACCAATACCCACAAACCATCAATCAAAAACCTTAGTTCTAAAACCTCTCTCTCTTGTAAGCCAAGAACACAAAGTTAGAACTACATTTTGCAACTACAATTCTTAAATTAAACCATAATTAATGATTAAACTAACTTTTAAATAGAATTTAAACTAACAATTAGTAATACCCATAAATTAAATCAGCCCATAATCACATAATCACACCCCAAGAATTGGGGTTTTAGCTAAACATCATAAAAATGTAAAAACCATTACCAAATTGATTATCCATTAACCAGATAAGAGTAGATTCGTCCGTAGAATGCTCCAATTCAAAGAATCTCAAAGACCCACTTCCAATTTCTCAAAAGTGAAAAACTTCAATTCTTCAAAACTTAGGAAGAACTAGAGAAAACTTGTCTCACAGTTCAAAACTCGAAAATAGATTAAGAATATATGAGCTACGATACTAAACTAAATGTTCAAAATTGTATTTATAGTCGCCATAAATGTGCTGCGAAGAGTTACTCGGTGAGTCGCAGTTTGGTCACTTCCATCACCTTTCTGCCTTGGCATTCAGCATCCTCAAGGTCTGTAACTTTGAGTGATCTGGCACTGCATCGTGGAACTACTCGGTGTTCCCCCAACTGCTCATTTCCATAGCCGACTTGATTTCTTCCCTCAGGGCTTGGCACACTAGAAATTTAGGCGGTCAAATAGCCATTTGGTGATTCGCCAAGTGAACTTGGCGATCACCAGGCTTCATTTCTTCATCCTTTCAGCTTGTTTTGTTCCTTTTTGCTTGTTAGTGTCCTTGCTTTGTTCCTCAATCCATAAAATTAAAAATCAATGGTTTTACATCAGTTATTGCCACAAATTAGGCATTTGAGGACACTAATTCTATATAAACAAAGCCCTATCCAAATATTGGACTCATCAGCACACTTATTAAATCAACAATTTAAGCACATAGATCAACGACATAATGATTATGCATTCTATCACAACTAATTTTTCTAGCGGGTTTGATTAACGTATCAAGTGGTATTTCATCCAATACTAAATGCCAACGATCGTTCTTCAATATAATAACCCAACTACGTGAGTTGGGGTCGATCCCATAGGGAGTACCGCTTCCTTCGAATTACTTTAATAAAAGTACAATAACAATCTCTTCAATAAAACATTTCCTGCACAATTAATATTCAAATATCCAATTTCGGGTTTTAACTACCAATTCAAATTTATAGCTCTACACAAACAATCAAATATTAGAATAAAACTCGGGGAATTGATCAGTAAAATAGGTAAACATTACTACTCATAATGGACTAATTTGTTGTGGGTAGGTCGAACTATATATAAAGTAATTTTCTCTCGAACAATTACCTTTTCTATGTTGAATTATCTCGAACTTCAACACTGATTGAATGAAACCCAACTCTTTACCCTCATCCAATCCACTCTCTCGAGTTGGATACAAAGGAAAGGTTCCTGGCTTCACTATCTCGAGCTGAAACTAATGAAACCCACTACTAAGGACGCTAAGATTGCCACCTTGGTCTCACACCTGTCTCTCGAGCAAGTGTACAACACTGAAATTGACACACGAAGTAACGCAATTCAATCTCGAAACACAGCAACAACTTAGACCCACTTCAAATTAGCACCATTCTTCACAATTAACAAACACCCATTAAGTAAATTCAACAATTGGCTTCATGATCAAAACCCCAAGTAAAGGGTTTTAGCCACTCATCTCAAAAATAAATAAATCAAAATTAATTATCACTCCCATAGTTGGGTACAAAATGAGAATTATAGATGAAATTCAATTTATAATTTTCTCTCTTGCAAAATCTCTTTCAAAATCTTGCTAAAATCGTTCCTCCCAACCCTTTGGTATTGTTTTCTCTCTAAAAATTCCTTTTCCTTTTTCTGAATGCCTCTCTCTCTGGCCAAAACTAATTTAAACAAGTCTAAAATGTCACTTCTCAGGGCTACTCAGCGAAGTAAGTCGGATATCATTGACAGGTCGGTGATTCACCGATTGCTCTTCATCCCGCCTTCATTTTTTGCTTTTTATTGGTCTGGCTACTGTAACTTTAGACGATCTAGGTCGGTATCGCCGAATAACTCCGTGATTCTCCCATTATCCCTCCATCTCTCCTATCAGCACTTGCGTGTATCTTCTTTCATTTTTTGGTAACCTGGTTGTCCTTCGCCGAGTAGATCGGTGATACACCGAATATGGTTTTTGCTCGCTAAATTTGCCCCCATTTGAGCTCCAGTATTCTGTAACTTTAGGCGGTATCTTGGCGATTTGGTGTTTCGTTGAATGATATTGGCGATTCGTTGAATGACATCATCAATCATTAGGCCTTCTTTTATTCATTCCTAAGGCTTTCTTTGTTCCTTTTTACCTAATAGTGTCCATGCTTTGTCTCTAACTCCAAATACCTGAAATCAAGGGTTTACATAAGTTATTGAGACAAAATATGCATTTGAGGACACTAATTCTATTAAAATATAGCCTTAAATGAGTCCATCAACAACCCCAACTTAAACTTTTGTTTGTCCTCAAGTAAAACTCAAGTTCAGCAGTTTAAAAAGGATATCTCAAACAGTGCTACACAAGACTCAATCATGAATTTATACAACAAGGGTCAACTTACTCATGCAAGGATCAACTGTATCCTCAAAGACTCAAGTTGTGACACACCATTGACAAAGATTCTCAAGCTCACCCTACTTGCTTCAAATGCAAGTTCGAGCTCAACAAAGGTATTCAAATGCCCTCACACAAAGAATGATTCCATATTCACACACAATGGTTTAATCATTTAAAGTTCCGGAATCAAATGCAATGCTCACTCTCGCAAAGAAGAATACAATGCATGCTTTCACCAATAGGTTTGCCCGTATTTTCCAATCAACAATTATTTCAGCTCACTCAAGATCAAAAAGGTCTTTTCAAGGCTTGTAATGGGGCTGAGTGCAAAGGTACGGTCATTTAGGCTCAGTGACTTTCATTCTCGTGAAATGTGGTGCTTTCAACACTCCCTTTCCTCTTCTTTCATCATTTTCTTTAGTGTTCATAAGTCATCCCATTATTCACTTCCATGGATTGTTCGGAACCCCATTTCTTTTGTACTTTATTGCATAACCTTTTCATTATTTTCTTTTTCTTTCTTTTCTTTTTTTTTTGTATGGAGGGGTTCCATGTTTTCTCCACACCATGGGTTTAATGGGACTTTTCTTGCACTTCTTAACTTGCCTTTTCATTTTACCACACCCCGAACTTAGGTTTTTGGCCTAAGTTGGTTATTCAATCAACCAGGAATCACGAGGATTATGGGTAGTGGATTAAGAAAGGTCATGTGTTCATCAAGTTTCTTCCAAAGAAGGGTAAGGCTCAAGGGGTGTTCAAAAGAGGTTCACACACTCACAAGGTAGGCCACATAAGAGGTATATGTCAAATTGGTTCACACTCTTTGAAGTTGCCTAAGATCATATCAAGAGATAGCCTTACTTAGTCGACCGGACTAATGGGGTAAATTCTAAGTGTTATTGTCCATGGTTCACAGTAAGCTCATCACACAAGGCATTGATACCAAAGTCAAACAAGACTCCATACTTTTGCTAGTGTGCAACGTTCATCACAAGAGAATCAATTCGATAATTGACCAGTCACAACGAGATGCAAAGATTTCACATATTGACTATGTAACTTCACTTAGTCTCATTGTAGCCGCACATTCATGTTCATTTGATTATGAGCACTATTTGGGTCATCGATATTGATCAAAACCGAGACTCAAATTTGCACAAAAAACAATTACATTCCACACAAACAAGGGGTGTTGTCAACGCTGAGGACATTGAGACATGAGCTGTGGATTGAGCAGTCTCCACACCCCACCAAAAACAGTCAACATTGTCCCCAATATGGGTAGAGAGCGAATATTTATTGCAAGTAAACTAAAAATTGACAAGAAATGAAAACAATCTAGTGTATAAAGAAGTAAAGCAGAGTCACAAGGAATCTTCACTAAATTGCCCGGTTGTCCATGGAGTGAACTGATCACCGAGTGCTCGTACTGGCCGAAATAGTTCAGTGACTCACCAGGAAGCCTTTTGTCTCGCTCATGATCTCTACTTCTACAAAATCAATACACATTATTCAAAACACTAACACTTGGGTTGCCTCCCAAGAAGCGTCTTATTTAACGTCGTGGCCCGATGTGAATATGCTCTCAAACATCTTCCAGGTACACCACCTCAATTAAAGAAATCTCTTAGCACTGTCCACAGTATAATTTTAAGCGTTTCCCATTCACCTTAAATGCAGGTCCCTCTTGCCCCTCAACTTCTATGGCACCATTGGTGAATACTCTTTTCACTCTAAATGGTCCTGACCACTTAGACTTGAGCTTTCCTGGGAAGAGTCGAAGTCGTGAATTGTATAGTAACACCCAGTCTCCCACTCTAAACTCCCTCCTAAGGATTTTAGCATCATGCCACTTCTTCATTTTTTTCGTTGTAGAGGGATGAACTTTCATAACCTCTGAACCGGAATTCATCCAATTCGTTTAACTATTCCACTCTCTCCCTTGTGGTCTTTGTCCAGTCCAGATTTAAAGCTTCCAGTGCCCACAACGCTTTGTCTTCCAACTCAACGGGTAGATGACAAGATTAACCAAAAACTAGTTGATACAGAGACATCCCAATAGGTGTTTTGTAAGCGGTTTGGTATGCTCATAGTGCATCATCGACCTTTCGAGACCAATCAGTTCTATTGGCATTCATGATTTTGGCCAAGATGCTTTTGATCTCCCGGTTTGACACTTCAATCTGGCCACCTGTTTGGGGATAATATGGGGTTGCCACTTTGTGTTTCACCCCATACTTGCTTATTGCAGCCGAGAACCACTTGTTGCAAAAGTGGGATCCTCCATCACTAATAATTGCCCTAGGAGCGCCAAATCTCGCAAAGATGTAGCGTTTCAGAAATTGGACGACCCTTTTTCCTTCATTGTTTGGAAATGCAACAGCCTTCACCCATTTGGAAACATAATCTACAACCACCAAGATATACTGATTTCCAAACGAGCTCACGATTTCCCAAACATCAAATAGCTCCACTTCTAAAATAGGAGTATGGGGTAACTCATGCCTTTTAGATACCCCACCTTGCTTCTGACATTGGGCGCATTTCTTTACAAATTCATACGCATCCTTGTAGAGGGATGGCCAGTAGTATCCACTCTGGAGAACTTTAGCGGTTGTACGCACACTGCTAAGTAATGCTACTCCCCGGTAGCGGCGCCATTTTGATTAACCTATCAAGTGGCATTTCATCTAATACTAAATGCCAACGATCGTTCTTCAGTATAATAACCCAACTATGTGAGTTGGGGTCGATCCCAGAGGGAGTAGTGCTTCCTTCGAATTACTTTAATAAAAGTACAATGACAATCTCTTCAATAAAACATTTCTTGCACAATTAATATTCAAATCTCCAATTTCGGGTTTTAACTACCAATTCAAACTTATATCTCAACACAAACAATCAAATATTAGAGTAAAACTTGGGGAATTGATCAGCCAATTATTAAATATCAACCAAATGGGTAAACATTACTGCTCATAATGGACTAATATGTTGTGGGTAGGTTTGAACTATATATAAAGTAATTTTCTCTCAAACAATTACCTTTTCTATGTTGATTCTCTCGAACTTCAACACTGATTGAATGAAACCCAGCTTTTTACCCTCATCAAATCCAGTCTCTGGAGATGGATACAAAGGAAAGGTTCCTCGCTTCACTCTCTCGATCTGAAACTAATGAAACCTACTACTAAGGACGCTAAGATTGCCACCTTAGTCTCATACCTCTCTCTCGAGCAACTGCACAACACTGAAATTGACACACGAAGTAACACAATTCAATATCGAATTACAACAACAACTTAGACCCACTTCAGATTATCACCATTCTTCGTAATTAACAAACACCCATTAAGTAAATTTAACAATTGGCTTCATGATCAAAACCCCAAGTAAAGGGTTTTAGCCACTCATCGCAAAAATAAATAAATCAAAATTAATTATCACTCCCATAGTTGGGTACAAAATGAGAATTATAGATGAAATTCGATTTATAATTTTCTCTCTTGCAAAATCTCTCTCAAAATCTTGCTAAAATCGCTCCCCTAACCCTTTGGTAGTGTTTTCTCTCTAAAAATTCCTTTTCCTCTTTCTGAATGCCTTTCTCTCTGACCAAAACTAATTTAAACAAGTCTTAAATGTCACTGCTCAGGGCTACTCGGTGAAGTAAGTCGGATATCGCTAACGGGTCGGCGATTCACCGATTGCTCTTCATCCCGCCTTCATTTTTCGCTTTTTCTTGGTCTGGCTATTGTAACTTTAGGCGATCTAGTCGGTATTGCCGAATAACTCCGCGATTTGCCCATTTTCATTCCATCTTGCATATCAACACTTGCTTGTATTTTCTTTCGTTCTTTTGGCGACCTGGTTGTCCTTCGCCGACTAGATCGGCGATACGCCGAATATGGTTGCTGCTCACCAAATTTGCCCCCATTTTAGCTCCAGTGTTCTGTAACTTTAGGCGGTATCTTGGCGATTAGGCATTTCGCTGAATGATATTGGTGATTCACTGAACGACATCATCAATCATTAGGCCGCCTTCTTTTATTCATTCCTAAGGCTTTCTTTGTTCCTTTTTGCCAATAGTGTCCAAGCTTTGTTTCTAACTCTAAATACCTGAAATTAAGGGTTTACATCAGTTATTGAGACAAAATATGTATTTCAGGACATTAATTCTATTAAAATATAACCTTAAATGAGTCCAAACTGTGGACTCATCAGGGGTTCGGAAAACCAACCTGAGATGATGAATAGTTGTAAAGCTAGGCTAACAAAGAAATATAAAAGTCCACCATGAGCAAAAGATCCCAAGCAAAAGTAAAATCAAAAGTACGAGAGCAATAAAATATATAAGCGGTTGTGGGAGCTCAGAAGTTTAAATGTATGAAAATGAAGAGATTTTAAATTTAAAACGGTTTTGCCTTTAAATATTCTTCAGTTCACGCACTAGTCGGCGACCACGACTTACGTCGCCGACTCACTCGGCGATGCACCAAGTGGAACCTTAGCCCGCCGAGTTTTATAGAATTCCTAGCAAAATAGGTAGTTCTAACGGCGATCCAAGTCTGGCTCACCAACTAGTTTGGCTAGTCGCCGACTTGATCTTTGGCTCTCCTAACTGGTTTTTTCCCAACATTTCAACTTTTCAACCTACACATTTAACACCCATTATTCAAACAACAATAATAAAAGCATTAAATCTTGGGTGCTTCCCAAAAAGCCTTATTTAACGTCGTGGCACGACGTGGATACGCCTTTCAAGGTTTATTTTTCGGGTTGGCCAATGTATCACTTGGTAGACCCCTTTTTGGCCTTGGATTCAAATGAGATGAGATTTGACCCATTTGTGTTTCCAATTGTTTGATGGATACTGAGTGAGAGGTGACCATTTGATTGAGTGTGGAGACATCCTCTTTCATTTTTTTCAAAACCTTGTCCGACTCTTCAAATTTATTGAGAATACGAGCAAACATGTCTTCCTTTTGAAAGTTCTTTGGGTCAGCCCTTTTCTTTTTTGGTTTTTGACGTTCATGGGGTGGAACGTATTTGTCCTTGTCACTATCCCGTTCCTTCCAATTAGTCCCACAATCACACCATTCTCTGTCACAGTCTATCCATCCATCATCCCTTTCTCAATTCCAACCTGGATTCCCACCTGGCCTTGGATAGCTCAAACAGAAACCACCTACTTGACTGGCAAGAAAATTCATTTCCTCATTATATAGAGCCTCAAAGTGTGCCTCCTTAGGGTTTACTCCACAAACACAAACAACATTTACACTTTTCAACCAACTACCCATCACATTCTTTGACAAAATATCCAGTTCGGTCATCATTTTGGCCATATTTTGGTCTCTCTCATTGTCCTTCTCAATCTGCTCTTTTGTCATCCTATAGGTTAGAGGAGACATCTAGTCCTCTTGAGTGTACCATGCTCTGTTAATTTTGGACATCTCATCGAGGAGATTAGATGCGATTTCAAAAGGTTGTTGCATTATATCCCCTCGAACAAGTTGATAAGCAACACCTTTGTTCACCGAGTCAAGACTCATATAGAAGTATTGTAACAAAACATTGTTTGGAAGTCCGTGAGTCGGACATTAAAGTAACAACTTCTCAAATATCAGCCACGTCTCATGGATTGGTTCACCTTCCAAAACATTTGAAGACCTGAATATTGTCTCTTAATGCCATTATCCTTGAAGGACGAAAGAACCTTACAAAGAATTCCACAGTAAGTTCATCCCAAATAGTAATGAAGTTTCTCGGTAGATCAGCTAACCACTTGGTAGCTTCCCCCATAAAAGAAAAAGTGAACAACCGGAGACAGACTGATTCTTGAGAGATGTTCTTGAATGAAAACGGACCACATACGTCTACAAAATTCTGAATATGCTCATGGGGATCCTCATGAGCTAGCCCTCCATATAATGATTTAATTTGCAAGAGTTGCACAATCGTGCTAGTCACGTGGAAGACAACATCCCCCTCAACAGGAGGTAGACGTATAACACTAACACCACCCAATTGAATCGGGTCATTAACATCATTCAGATTTCCAATGTCATCTTAGTGGCCCAGTTGGCTAGCATTACTTCCGTTCACATTTATCTCGTTCTCTGTTCAAACACAGCCAACACAAACAGAAAACAAAGTAAGTCGATTAAACTACAACACAAGAAGATCACAATCCAAACTTAAATAAAAGAATTCTAAACACCACTCATCGGCAGCGGTGCCATTTTTTATAAACGTTCAATTACACCTCATCAAATACTAGCTGTAGACGATCGTAATCTAGTATAAAACCCAAAAAATGAGTTGGGGTCAAATCCACAGGGAGCGGTACAAGTTCAAATTCAGTTATGAAGTTCTAAAAGCAATCAAATCGATTGTAGGAATAGAAATTATCGAAAACATTTAGATAAATCGAAAGGGTGACACACATGTTAGATGGGGGGGAATTGGTTTGCCAACTAGAAACTAAAACAATTTCGACAATAGGGGAAAACAATAAGTAGAGAGAAATTATTGGGGATGTGATCGATTATAGGCTAATATCGCTATATGGGTAATTGCAATTTACTAACAATTTCTAAATCTCAGTTGGTAGGCTAGATTATAGATTCAATAACTTTCTCTCGGACAACTATTACGATTCAAGCGAGTTCTCTCGAACCTCGACAAGCTCAACAATATAAACAATCCAAAACCTTAATTTATCAACTCTCTCGAGCTATATAGGTAGAATCAAGTTTAGAATTCACTCTCTCGAGCTGGACCCACAGAAACCCAATAACTACAGTCCTCAATCGAAAACCTTGGTTCTAAAACCTCTTTCTCAAGCAAGCCCAAAACACCAAATTAAAATTGCATTTGCAACTACAATTCATAGATTAATACATAGCTATTAATTAAACCTACTTCAATTAAACGTTTAAATCAATAAATAACAACACCCATAAGCTAATTAAGCCTATAATTACATGATCACACCCCAAGAATTAGGGTTTTAGCCACACATCATAAAAAGGAACAAACAACTACCAATTATGTTAGCCATGAACTGGGTAACGGTTTCCGAATCTCTACAATGCTTCAAATCAACTTAATTCAAAAACCCAAATGAAAATTCTTCAAAACGAAGTCTCTAAAGCTATAAGTTCTACAATGGAAAACTCAGGAAAACTTCAAAATCTCAGAAAAAAACTCAAAACTTTCGAAACTCTCGAAAAATCTTTTTAAAATTCAATTTATAGTTTAACAAATTTTGGCCTTCAAGACCGTTAGGCAAAGTAGGTCGAGCATCGCCGATCAAGTCGTCGATGGGCCTTTCTCTCCAATCCATTGCCGGTTTGCCTTGATCTTTTATCCTCAGGGTGCTGTGACTTTAGGCGGTCCCAGTTAGTGTCGCCGAACCGTTTGGTAGTTCGCCAAATGTCAAAATACATCCCCAATTTGGCTTCTTCCCAAGGCTGGTAGTCTGGAAGTTTAGGTGAGCTAAAGAGCCACTCAGCGGCTCAATTTGGCTTCTCCCCAGGGCTGGAAATCTGGAATTTTAGGCGAGCTAAAGAGCCACTCGATGGATCGCCGAGTGGTCTTAGCGATCACCACGATCTCCTTCATTCAACTTCTCCAAATTTTTCTCCTTTTTGCCAGGTAATGTCCTTGCCTTGGTTCTTTTTCCTTCTTTGCTGCAAATAAACATTTTAACATTAGTTCGAAGCATAAATTAGGCATTTGAGGACACTAAAACTAAGAAAATAAAGCCCTAAATCAGTTGAAACTTCAGACCCATCAGCTACAATCTTAGAACAAAAACTTTTAGCCACTCATAATACTCAAAAACATAAACAATATTGTAATCATGTAATTCAAGACTAAAAAAATAGTGGAAAATTGAAACCTAAGGTGAATTGTTTTCCCTTGCTCTTGCACTTGAAAGCAAGTAGTAACCCTACAAAAGAAGCCCGTGATTCTATTTATTGAGTTTAGGAACATAATCCCTTCTCCTAATTGGATTTGATGTCCTAAAAAGACCAAAAATTCATTGGCGAATTTGATGACAGTGTGCCAGGTAGCTCTGGAGTGATCCCCAGACTGGCGCTGGGTGCTTGCAGTGTGCCAACACTAGGTCTCAGCTTTTTTAGGCTAGGGCGGCGTGCCAGTACAATCTTAAACCCGGACTTGCGCCGTGCTCTTTTCTTCTAGCCTCCTATGAGGTCCTTTCCGAGCATACTTCTTCAAAAACACCTGCATTTGCTAATCAAGTACGTTAGTGTGCAATCATCACAATATTCATTTAGCATTAGTCAATAGTATAAAGATTACTCTCGAAGCACAAACTATATGCAGGTAAATCATAATAATTAGGCATATAAATATGCCCCACATCACGACACAATACTAAGCTCTCTGTTCTACCTCAAACAACTCTATAGAATTTTCCCCATCAATTCACCATTAACACCTAAGGATTTATCCACCCGCACTAGAATCAACCAAAAAAATTTAATCATGCTTTCGTAGCTCACACTTTATGATATCACAAACATATTAGTTCATCAATTTAGGAAATTGTAACACCTCAGAAATGGGAAAGTCAAAATGGAAAGAAAATTTCTCATTTTTTGCTATTGCCTCAGGTCTACGAGACTCATCTATAATTTGTAAAATCATTTATGGGTCGTAGATGGAGAACGTAGGAACTGAGTTAAGAGATTCAAGTTTCTAAAGTTGTATCTACGATTGACCAGGAAGGGTCATAGAATGGTCTACGAGCGGTAGTAAGTTCCATGTAGAGTGTATTCAGACTTGGTAAAATTTTGAACTCAAATTTGAGGACTACGGATGGGTCTACGGAGCGTAGAAAGGTCGACGGTCTGTAGAAGGGTTTGTGGAAAGTTTGCCAAATGTTTAAATCCCAGTAACTTGACCTACGGTTGACCAGTATGATCCATAGGTCTAAACCATAAGGTCCTCCGACAATTTTTAATGAAAGGTGTTTTGTTCTTCTCTTACCCAATTAACCCCTATACTATGTCAATTTGGACCTATCTGATTTCCAATTCCTAAATCTACACAAACCCTCCCATTCTCTCAAATCCCCAAGTCTTATCCAAGTTTACCACTCTCAAAATGGGAATGAAGGCTAAGTACCGAGTGGATATGGTAAGGTGGAAGCTCTCCCTACGTTAGGCCGAGTTTCAATGAACATCTTTCTTATCCCATAACTATGTTCCCACATAGCATATTAGCTAGTTGATCCACCTAAGCTAAAATATTATTGGTCCTACATTCGGCAAGTAGACCACCTCTTACGGTATGGGGAAAGCCACCGATTTCATGTTAAGCTCACATGGTCTATGTCGGTTAATGCTTATTCCCATCATGCGAGATACGTGCTATGGTTTCTTGAGAAGTTCTATGAAGTGTGGATGGTAGTATGGGATGCCATCCATGCATTGCACGAGTAGGATTTGATATGGCTATGGTGTGATTCTCCAATGTCTTAATGTCTAAAGAATGAAAGTGCTCTTAATGAAGCTAATGAGAATGTTGACTTAAGTGCTTAATGTAATGATGCATGCTTTACTTGAATTGTATTATGAGTTACTTTCCTTGTCATGACTTATGTAATGTATGTATTCCTTATGCATGAGTATTGACTAAAGATGAGTAATGAAGAATAGTAAGTTCATCTTTGGTGGCCTCAAAGTGGTACTTAGTAGGAGTAGTAGAATGGGATGTTATTCTTACATTGCACAAGTATAGTTTAGGGTTACTTAAGGTGAATGTTCTAATGTGATGAAATGGCTTATATGTTGAATGTGATTGTACCTTATGCCTTTTTGCTAAAGTTCATGATGTTTTCTCAAATTTTGCATATAGCATGGTTTTCAACAAAAAATGTCCTTTTTAAGCATGGTTTTTGCATGGCTATCATACCTAGTACATTTTTGTGTGCTAACCCATATTTCTTCATTTTCTACAAAAGTGTAGGGTTTGGAGACTTGATGTTCTATTCGTGGAGGATAGATTTCTAAGAAGCAAGGAGTTGAAGATTTGGTGAGTCCTCATAGTTTCGAGGACGAACCTGATATTTCCCTTTATGTCTTTTATTTCATGTTTAGAGCTTTTGTATGGTCTATGTCCCAACGTTTTAAGTCTTATGGTTCTAGATGGTTTGAGACAAAGTATAGAAAGATTCCCGCTTGCTTTTATGAAAATGACTTCGATTGTAAAGAAAAGTTTTAAATTCCGCACTATATTTCTATTATCTTATGTGATGACATGCTATGAGGCTTGTATGAAACTTTTTGGAGTCTTGTGTGTCGTGTCACGTCCGGGTATAGGCTGGGTCGTGACAAACATGCTATCAGAGCCCAAGATTTTGGGATGGTTTTAGGATGTCTCAAACCACATCTAGTAGAGTATTGTTCATAGTGTGAAGCACGCCACATTTATGAATAGGTGGCTATTGGATGTTAGGAAAATCTCACTTCTTCATTCTTCAAGTCGTGCCATAAAGTTTAACTGTATAAGTTCTCTCTCTTCTTTCTTATCCGATGGTCTTTAGGATATGACCACTTGAAGGGGGGCTCATGCTACAAGGATCGAGGGAGAAAAAGGTAAGTGGTGATGCTAATTGTGTCTATGTGACTAGATGAGTCTTGGTATGATAGAATTAGATGATGACCTTTGGTGTAGATGGGTTGCTTTATGGTTATGTGTTTTGTTGAAAGATTTGGGTGAATAAGATATTTTGGAAATACCTAGATGTGTGAAGTGAGTAGACTTCTCTAAAAAGGGTAGAAGTGTAATTCACCTTGGTTTAGTGTGATTAGTGTGAAGGTTTAGTGATGATTTGCTCCGACCTTAGAATTGAAAGAAGTAATTCTTAAAAGAGTTTGTCTAGGCTTGCTCCCAAGGGGGAGATAATGTGCTTAGATAGCAATGTCATTGTGTATCCTTGATGTTCATGATTTAGGTTGACTTGAATTTTCAGCTTGAGTGATGTTGGTAGGGTTGTTTGTGATCAAGAGTTGCTTAATGAGAACCTCCCTGGTTTAGAAGTACCGGCTGAGATCTTAAACCGGCAAGTTAAGAAATAGAATGGTAAAGAAGTTCTATCCATGAAAAATGTTGAAGGGTGGTGTCCTAGTAAGGGTTTTAGTAAAAGATGATACTAGAGGGGACAAAGGAGCTCTTCTAGATTAAGGCACCGATATGTTGATAGTTCCTTATGGTTGTGAATGTCTTGTTAAGGTCCCTATGCTATTTTCATGTTAGCCTTGATATGGATTTACTCCCAAGGGGGAGATGGTATGTTGAATAGTAAGGTTGTTGAGAGTTCCAATATCCTTATCTCTTTCCTTCTATTCCTATTCAATCTTGAGACCAAGAGTTCCTTTTTGGCTTGTTTCATGTTTTGAAGTCATGTGTGATTATGTGTTTCCATGGCCTCCTTAAGTTATGCATGTTCTTGATAAATTCATGTTACAATGAGAAAATGAGTTTTCATGATTTTTGTTCCTCATGTTGATGTGCATTTAGTATGAGTTGCCTACATGCTTCGTGAGGTTAAATGTTGAACATGCCTAAATGTACTTTTAAGAGTAATTGCATAATGTGCCTAATGATGTTACGATAAGAAGGCTTTGAGTTGGAGAACGTAATGCCTCCAATGAAATGAGAAATGTTGAAGTTTTCATGCATAATGAGTTTGTAGATATAGTTCCTACTTCCTTGTGTTGCATGGAGTATGTCTGAGACAGAGTTGATGTTTCCTCCTAGTATGGTGCGTTGTTTATGATGTTTCATGCATGATGGGTAGCTAGTCTTGAGTCTTTATTTCCCTAAAGAGTTTAAAGTGTCATTTGAGGACGAATGTTCTTGAGGGGGAGATAATGTAACGACTCAGAAAACTAGTAGGTGAAACTAGAGCCTAACGAGTGTGTGATTGAGTTTGGTATGGGGTTTGAAGTTGTAAAATGTCTTACCGGGCTTAGGCTAAAGGATTGAGGGGTTAAATGTCAAGGTACGACTCCCGAAGGACCAATCAAGGGTCCTTGAGGAGGTCCTTAAAGTCTAAACCCCAAAACTACCCAAGAACCAAAAAGCTGTCAAAAAGTTGTGACCTACGAATGGGACCTATTCCCCGTAGGTCCATCCACGCCCCATAGGGCTTGGTCGTAGGTCAAAGCTGTAGATGACAAGTTCCAGATCCAAATCACGGATAACCAGCATGGCTCGTGGACCCACCCACGATTCGTGGGTGGGGTTTCGTGAGTCAACACCTGAAGTTGTCCAATTCAGCCAAGTTGGGGGGAAAGTGGTAAATTCATGGGGTGGTTAAATCAGTTAGGGGTCGGTTTATTTTGATTAATTAGAGTTATTTAAGTGTATATAAAGTATTAAACACCATTTTTCAATTAATTATTTCCAAAACACAAAATAGAAACTACCCTCCTCTCTAAATATTCTGTCTAGAAACCACCATTGGAGAAGAAGAAGTCAAGGTTTGAAGCTCAAGATTTCATCTTCCTCGCCCAATTTTCGTGGAGTTTATTCCATAAAGGTATGTTAGTCTTCATCCTTTATTAAGTTTCATTCAAGAAGCCCTCTCAAATGATGATTTCAAGTTTCCAAAATCCCCCCCCCCCAAAAAAAAACCTAGGGTTTCAACCTAAGCATGGGTTCAATTCCAAAACGTTTTCAAAGGCTTATATGTGATGAATTGGTGAATTAATGGTGAATTATGATTAATTTATCCTATGAACTCATGGTACACCTAAAATACTAAATTGTGAATTATGATATGGGATTGATTGATCATGATAGCATGTTGAATTTTCTATGTCTATATTGAATTAGTTATTGAATCATGATATTTCCCTTGTCTAATGTAGTATTCTAGATTTTTGGGTTGAGATTGATTCATGGCCTTGAAGGGCAAAGTATGAAGGATATATGTATGATCATGATGTGTAGTATATGCATGTGGTTACAATGAAAGTATTATGATCATGTTTAGAATGAAATTGTGTTATTATTGAAAGCTTATTCTCAATTAACACTTATGAATGTGATGATAGAAGGTGAAGGGTTTCTACAATGTAATGTTACATCTTGAATTGGTAGGCTTAGGGCATCCTCTTCTTGTATAAATGAAAGTAATGTGATTGTGGTATCTTGAATTGGTAGGCTTAGGGCATCCTCTTCTTGAATAAATGAATGTGATCTTGATTGAAGTACCTTGATTGGTAGGCTTAGGCATCCTCTTCTGGATTAACTAATATATCTTGACTGAATGAACATGGAATTGGTAGACCCAATGTTGGTAGCCCTTTCATAAATGACTAATGATGTATTGTAAGGCTCTGTCTTTAATCAGTAAACCTAATGTTGGTAGCCCTTGCATGATGAGTCTATGAATGAATGTAATGATAAACCTTGTATAGGTAGACCTAATGTTGGTAGCCCTTCCATAAATGAATGATGAAGTATTCTAGGCTATGTCTTGAACTGGTAGACCTAATGGTGGTAGCCCTTCATGATGAGTCTAGAAACTAATGTGATGATTAACCTTGAATCGGTAGACCTAATGTTAGTGGCCCTTTCATGTGTGAAATGATGAACCTTGAATCGGTAGACCTAATGGTTGTGGCCCTTTCTTGAGGATTCAATGAGCTATCCTTATAATGTACCTTGAATTGGTATACCTAATGGTGGTGGCCCTTTCATGTGTAATGTACTTTAGGTCGGTAGACCTAATGTTGGTAGCCCTCTCAAGTACAATAATGTTAATGTGAATGAACTACTCTATGGGAATGTAGGCTAAGTACCAAGTGGATATGGTAAGGTGGAAGCTCTCCCTACGTTAGGCCGAGTTTCAATGAACATCTTTCTTAGCCCATAACTATGTTCCCACATAGCATATTAGCTAGTTGATCCACCTAAGCTAAAATATTATCGGTCCTATATTCGGTAAGTAGACCACCTCTTACGGTATGGGGAAAGCCACCGAATTTCATGTTAAGCTCACATGGTCTATGTCGGTTAATGCTTATTTCCATCATGCGAGATACGTGCTATGGTTTCTTGAAAAGTTCTATGAAGTGTGGATGGTAGTATGGGATGCCATCCATGCATTGCACGAGTAGGCTTTGATATGGCTATGGTGTGATTCTCCAATGTCTTAATGTCTAAAGAATGAAAGTGCTCTTAATGAAGCTAATGAGAATGTTGACTTAAGTGCTTAATGTAATGATGCATGTTTTACTTGGATTGTATTATGAGTTGCTGTCCTTGTCATGACTTATGTAATGTATGTATTCCTTATGCATGAGTATTGACTAAAGATGAGTAATGAAGAATAGTAAGTTCATCTTTGGTGGCCTCAAAGTGGTACTTAGTAGGAGTAGTAGTATGGGATGTTATTCTTACATTGCACAAGTATAGCTTAGGGTTACTTAAGGTGAATGTTCTAATGTGATGAAATGGCTTATATGTTGAATGTGATTGTACCTTATGCCTTTTTGCTAAAGTTCATGATGTTTTCTCAAAATTTGCATATAGCATGGTTTTCAACAAAAAATGTCCTTTTTAAGCATGGTTTTGCATGGCTATCATACTTGGTACTTTTTTGTGTGTTAACCCATATTTCTTCATTTTCTACAAAAGTGTAGGGTTTGGAGACTTGATGTTCTATTCGTAGAGGATAGGTTTCTAAGGAGAAAGGAGTTGAAGATTTGGTGAGTTCTAATAGTTTCGAGGACGAACCCACTAATTTCATTTATGTCTTTTATTTCATGTTTAGAGCTTTTGTATGGGCTATGTCCCAATGTTTTATGTCTTATGGTTCTAGATGGTTTGAGACAAAGTATAGAAAGACTTCCGCTTGCTTTTATGAAAATGACTTCGATTGTAAAGAAAAGTTTTTAAATTTCGCACTATATTTCTATTACCTTATGTGATGACATGCTATGAGGCTTGTATGGGACTTTTTGTAGTCTTATACACCATCTCACGTCTGGGGTGTAGGCTCGGGTCGTGACATAAAATAAATTAAAAGAGACAACACTCATCGTCAATAAAAATACCCAACTAAGAGTCGAGGTCGAATCCCAAAGGGAATGGTACGAGATTAATGATCCAATTAGTGAATTAAACCCAAACTTATCTCAATGTAGTCAAATATAAAATGAGTGGATGATTCCATTAAATTCAACAACACAATTTCAAACACACAATTATCAATAATACAGAAAGCGAAGATTCACGAAATTAATTGAGTGTAAGAGTGTGGGGATCGAATGTTGATCTCACGAGGGGTATTGTAGAATTACTCAATAATACTAAATAATCAAAGATAGGCTAGGTCATCTTCAATGGTGTTAATCTTCTTTCGATCTCGTATCATCCTTGCATAGAATATCCTTTCGGTCTCATCTGCATGCAATTCTAAACTACCCACAACCTTGAATTTACAATTAACTATAACTAAATTGCAAACATCAAACATATTACCCACCCATATTGGTCTTTCCGAGCACCCATACTAGATCGAAGCTAAAATCAAGTTGGGTACCTTAATTCATGAATTAATCACTCAGTAGAAGTTTGAATCTATGATTAACAAATATAAAATAGTGCAATTCAATAAACCCACTAAGTTAAATCAACATCCGACTCCATAATCACACTCTAAGAGATTGGGGTTTTAGCCACATATCACGAAATGTAAAGAAGTTATACCTTGCATGAAATTAGCTATGGGTAACCTAAAATTGGGCAATTACAAGCAAATCCACTTTGGATTCAACCTCAATTTATCAAATTTAGAATTGCCAATTCAAAAACACCAAAAACTAAAAGTGTTCTTTACTCAATAGAAAGTGTTTCATTCTCTAGAATATTCACACTTTCCACACAAACTCCGAACTTTCTTTTTTGTCTCCTTTAGGCTATTTATAGTTTCCCATAATCTGGCCCAAAACGCAATGTGATTCTCATTTGGCGACGTTCGTCGGGATCGCCAAACTCATTTGACGATCGCCAATCGTGCTTCAGCTCACCTTTTTCTTACTCCAGGCTTCAGTCATTCAAACTTTGTTTGGTTGTCCCGTTCAAGTCTACTTTTCTCGATCGGCGAGTCACCGATCACCACCATTATTTTCCTTTTGAACCTTCTTTTTGTGATCTGATACCGTCAACTTTGACAACGTTCACCATGTTTTCCTTTTGCATTCGGCGTATTGTCGTTTCTCCTGGAGTTTGATAACCAGCGTAGTGCACTATCCATTTGGGCGAGTTTAGACCCATTAGCCGATCCGCCTTTCGTGTTTGGCGAATAGTAGTGTATGGTTTACACTTTTTTTTACATTTTTTATCATTCTTTCACACATTCATCCTTGGCTTGTCCTTTAGCCTTCCTAGCTACAAATAATCAAAGTTTTGTTAGAATAAGACATAATTAAGCATTAAGGACACTAATTGTTGAGCTAAATAGGCCTCAAATGAGTGCAAATCCATCATTCATCAACACCCCAACTTAAAGTTTTGCTTGTCCTAAAGTAAATAAAGAATATAATTAACTCAATAAGGGTGTATACAACAGTCTTCAATGAGAGCTAACATGCAAGTATTATTACAAGATTACTCTCAACAACATGCTACACTCAATCATGATCATAAAGCTTCAACTGATGACTAATCGATTTCAACACAAGCTCAAGATCACTTTAGCTTCTTTCCTAATGCAAGACCATGTTTCAGTAATTGAACTAAAGTGCCATCATATCATGAACGATTCCATGCTCTCACAAAGAAAATCAACAAATATATAACGAATCAATGTAACTCTCACTTTCTCAAAAGAGAAATGCATGCAACCTTTATCTCATACGTTTGCCCATTTTGTCGTAGCATCACACAACCTAGTTCATGCAAGATCTCTAGGATATTTTAGGCTTCTAATGGGACTAAGGGTTAAGGTATGAACAATTTGGCTTGGTGAATTCACCTTTTCAAAGAATTATTGCAATCATCTTCAACTCTTCTCGAGTTCTTTTCATTCTTTTCCATTTGAGAACTCAAACATTGACCTTTCACTCATTTTATTTGAAATACCCTTTATTTCATCACTTTTCTTTTTCATTTACATTTTTCAAAATGTTTTCATCACAATGACTCTTTCTCTCTATTTTTTTAATAAGGATGTGTTCTTTATTTTTGTAACAAACTTCAAAGTTTAGTCTCATTTCATCTTTCCTTTCCCTTCACTTGGCTTTCATTCCTCCTTCCCTTCCACGATCCCAACTTAGGCTTTTGGCCTATGTTGGCTATTCAAACATAACAATGCTTCAAAAAGAATTTTGGGTGAGAAAGTAGGGATAATTTGGCTGAAGAGGTTTTAGTTTGGTTTTGTCAATAAATGGTTTAGGCTTAAATTGTGCCGAAATGGATGCACACCCTCAGAAGGTAGTCACACAGAATATCAGAAGTTGGGTTCCCTCCTAGAATTTTTTCCCAAGATCACGCCTTACATTTACCAGGGTTTGGGAAAATTCTAGAATTCCATACACATGCTTTCAATTAAGATCATCACCACACATGGCACCATGAAATACACTCATTTAACATAGCCCGAAAAGGTCAAAATTGTACATGCGATGTTCATTTCAAGACTTGCATCGAAACACAGCTAGTCTATAAAAAATTCAAAAAGATCGCTCAAAAGTGCAACAATCTTGATTTAAATCTGCAATACCAACATTATACATTATGCTCATCATTAACACTATTCAACATATCGATACTGAACATAATGGATCCTCGATTTATCATCAATGAAAATTTAAGCATTTTATTATTCTCAAACCCCATGGGGTAGTTGCAAATCTGAGAGAAGGAGGCTAAGAGAGAACAACTAATTGAAACACTATCGAAACAACATATACATCAAAGGGGAATATTGGCACAAGTGCCCTCACCCCACCATAAAGAAAATCGCAATGTCCTCAATACAAAGAAATGACATGAGTAAGCGTAGGTAGAAGAATTTCCTAAAAAAATTGTGAATGGCATTGACCGACTCGTTCGATGGATCACCAAACAAGGGCAGTTTGCTGACCAGGCCTATAGCTTAAGACAATTCAACCACTATTTCGGTGGGCTACAACATGATTGCCTAAAATCAATGGGAAAATTGTTGAACATCCATGATCCTCACCGAACTTCCTAGTGTATCCCCCAATTTGTGCCATTATTAGCAAAACTACATCCGTTCACCCAATTATATCAACGTATCACCAAGTTGGAGATATAGTCTGCCAAAATGGACAGTATGTAACTAATGTTGAGCAACCCATTGGACAAAATCATTGGAGCTTCGCTTAACTATTTTGGCGGATCACTGAATTCGTCTCTCAATCGCTGATTTTTGAACAAGTCTTGCACAATTGACACCTACATTATTGAAAATAACTAATGCTTGGGTTGCCTACTAAGAAGTGTGTAATTTAATGTCACTCCATGATGTGGATATGCCTTCAAGCATTTTTCAAGTATACCACTTCAACAACCCGCACGTCACGACCTTCTCTAAAGTACACTTTCAATCTTTAACCATTGACTTTGAATCTCATCCCCTTTGCATCTTCAGTTTCAATTGCTCCTTTTCTATACACTATTGTGATTGTATATAGACCAGTGAACTTTGACTTAATCTTGCCCGGGAAGAGTTTCAACCTTGAATTAAAAATATTTGCATCATGCCACCGTTTAACTCTCTTTGTAGAGAGCGGAGCTTTCATATGCTTGCAATCGAAATTCATCCAACTTAATGATTCGATGGACACGATTCTCGAAAGTCACCTCCCAATTAAAATTTATCCTTTTCAATGCCCATAATGTTTTGTGCCCTAACTCAACCGAAAGATGACATGCCTTCCCAAATACTAACTTGTATGGATACTTACCAAATGGGGACTTGAATGTCGTGTGATAGATTCAAGTTGTGTCATCAAGCTTGCTAGACCAATCGTTGTGGTGGACATTTGCCATTTTTTCTAAGAAGCTCTTTATCTCTCGATTTGATCCCTCAACTTGCCCGCTAGATTTCGGATGATACGGTATTGCCACTCTATGCTTGACTCCATACTTTAATAGAAGGGCTGCTAATTAACGGTTGCAAAAATGTGAACCTCCATCACTAATGATAGAAATTGGGGTCCCAAACCTTGTGAAAATATTCTTTTTGAGAAACTTTGTGACCCTTCTTGCTTCATTGTTTTGTAATGTCATAGCTTCCACCCACTTGGAAACGTAGTCAACTCCTATAAGAATGTATTTATTCAAAAATGAGATAGGAAATGGGTCCATAAAATCAATCCCCCAAAAATGGAATAACTCAATTTTAAGGATTTGTGACAGTGGCAATTCATGTCTCCTAGATATACTCCCTTGCAATTGACATTGAACACAACATTTTCAAAAGACATGTGAATCTATAAACATCGTGGGCTAATAATATCCACAATGAAAAATCTTAGAGGTTGTACGGGTACCTCCATGATGACCACTTGCAGGTGAAGCATGACATACTTCAAGTATTTCATCCACCTCCACTTTAAGTATACAACGTTGAATGATATTATTATCGCACCCCCTAAAGAGGAAAGGTTCATCCAATATATACTTCTTCACATCCAATAGAATTTTCTCTTTTGATGGCTACTCAAATCATCAGGTAATAACCCACATACAATGAAGTTTGCAAAATTAGCATACCAAGGAACAGAGGGTGTAGAAATTACCATTACTGATTCATAATGAAAAGCATCATCTATATATTTCTCCTCATCTATTCTAGCATCTGCTTCGAACCTTGAAATATAGTTAGCTACTTGGTTTTCACACCCCTTTCTATATTTTACTTGAAAGTCAAATTCTTGAAGGATCAGCACCAATTGAATCAACCTTGGTTTAGACTCTTTCTTTGCAACTAAGTATCATAGAGCCGCGTGATCTTTGTGCATTATTACTTTGGTGCCCAAAAAGTATGCTCTAAACTTCTTCAATCCATATACAACAACAAACAATTCTTGCTCTGTCAGCGTGTAATTCTTTTTAGCACAATTCAAGGTTTTGCTAGCATAATAGATGGAATGAAAGAACCTGCTTTTGTGTTGCCCAAGAATAGCTCCCAGATCAAAGCCACTATCATCACACATCATTTTAAAAGAGAGGTGAGAATCGGGTGCTATGATGACAGGGGCCGAGACGAGTTTCTCCTTCAACATCTTGAAAGCATCCAAACATGCATTATCAAAAATAAATGTCTTTCTTTCTCTAGAAGCTTGCCTAATGGAATAACAATATTGGAGAAGTCTTTAATGAACCACCTATAAAATTCGATATAACCAAGGAAACTTATTACCCCATTTACCGATATTGGGGGAGGTAATTTTTCAATAACTTTGATTTTAGCTTGATCAACTTCATTACCATCCCTAGAAATTTTGTGACCAAGAGCAGTTTCTTCTTTCACCATGATGTGGAACTTTTTCCAATTGAACCAAATTCAAATCTACACACCTTTTAATAATCATCTCTAAATGCTTCAAGCATTCTTCAAAAGAGTGTCCAATCACTGAAAAATCATCCATGAAAACATTCAGGGAATCCTTAATTATATCCGTGAAAATTTATAACATGTACCGTTGAAAGGTAGGCAGCGCGTTACATAACCTAAAGGGCATTTGCTTGAAGGAAAATGTTCCATAACGGCATATAAAAGTTGTTTACTATTGATCCTCCAATGCACTGGGGCTGTCACACCCTTAACCTACACCCTGGACGTGGTTGGCACTCGAGAACCATCGTTGGTCCCAAGTGAACCCTTGGCCTATCTTACTACTCAGCGGAAGACAATACTCAATAAGAAGAAATTCAAATGCAAAGATTAATTCAATTGTATAAACAATATATAAACTCATAAATGTCTGGAAATATACAAATAGTCAAAAAAAGGCAACTTAAGTCTCAAAAATTTAACAAAGAAATGGGAAAAGACTCCTCAACTACTTCTATCTATGAAGCCTCTAAGTACTACGATAGATGTCGGGACAAGACCCACGACATCTTAACAAAACTGAAATATAAATGTGGAACCCTCCGTAAAGTAAAGAGGCTCACCAAAGCTAACTGGGATGCAAATGGTATCAACGAAGCGTCTATTGATGACCCTGAAAACCTGTATATGCATCATAAAAGGATGTGGATTGAATGATGTCATTACATGGAATGTACGAGCATGTAAGGAGATAATTGAAAGTAATAGCTAACTGAACTGACAAGGCTGGAAGGAGTTCTCACCTCAACTCAACTTAACTCAACTCAATATAAAGCAACAATGATAGAGGCAATATTTAAACATTATAACATAGGAGATAGAACTCAATAATGTATAAATATACAATAACATACTCTTTACTCTTATTTGGGAGATTCTCTAACTGACAACCATCATTATGAGCTACGTGATGATACAACATCTCGCCTATGCTTCCAGAAATGTCCTACACCTTGTCAGGGTATAGAACACCTCAACTAAGTGGATCCACTAAGCTATGCTTAAATGAAATAAGGAATTATCTAAAAAGTATGATTCTCTACCTATGTTGGCATACATGGTTTATGAGGATTTTGAGTTGTCTGAACTCATCTGCATATCGGTTCTCAATACTACTCCTAATAATATATAATTCATGCTCAAATGTTTAAAGCATAATTCTTTCTCAATTTGAGGTAATTACTCAAAAGATCCTCTTACAAGAGGTAATACTCTGAAACTCCTCTAAACTCGTAAACTCAGTAAGAAATCAGTGTTTCTCTCTTTTCAATGTAGAAGTATTGCATACTTGGGAATACTTAGTTCCTTTTTACTCATTTTTAAATATGAAACTCAATTCTCCTCATCCTCACACTCATTTACTCAAGACTTAGTTTAACTCTTTAGTGAATTTCAAAAGGGTTCTCAACTTTGAATCAAAAGGTCCTCTTAAACTTTCCTCTTAACTTTCCTTTAATTTAAAAATGTAAATTAAGAGATATAATTAGGATATGCATGATCTCTCAAGGATTAGTGAAGACTTTAAGATTAAATATCAAGGAGAGAACATGGGTATGATTCGAGGGAACACACACGAAAAGAAGGACGAAAGGGTAAGGGACCTGGTGACACTAGCGCACTGAGTGGCGCGGGGCGCCAACCCCTGAACTACTAAAAAGTGTTTTGGGCGCACTTAGTGGCACGCCATGTTAGCCCCCAAATTATTGGCTGGTAATTCTAAGGAAGTGGTGGTGCGCCGCCCAACACACCATGCTTAGAAATCTGACGAATTTTTCTTCAATTTTTCAGGTCAACTCCTCTAGAATCGAATGATTTCCTCCAAACTTCTTTTGATTTACAAACCCAACAAAAAAATTATTGAAAACCAACACAAAATAAACCAAGAAACAAAACTCATCCGCAAGACCCTCACATCAAGAACTCAAAACCTCCATTGTTAAAGAATGGGGTTAAAACTCAAGAACTTCTCAAGAATCGTAATATAAACAATCCCATGCATGAATTCATGATTGAAATTACATGATGATTGGCATGAAGGAGAACAAACCCAACATTATGAGAAGCTTAAATACCTTTAAACAACACTTGTTCTTGGCGAAATCCTCAGCTCTTGAAAGAGCGCTTGAAACCCTTCTCTTTTCTCCTCTTAAAACTTGTTCTAAAATATGTAACCGCTACGGAATAATGAAAAGTTGTGTAATTTCGATTAGACCCTTAACTTGGGTGTGAAAAACGTTTTAGACTTAGTGGGGTAAGGAAAAAGCCAAAATACGCCTTCCCTTAAATGGATGAAAAGCCTTAGCTAGAGAGGCTTCACTCAAAAAGCCATAACATTTTCCTCAGAGCTCGGAATTTAGCAAACTTGGTTGCGTTGGAAAGAGGACTCAAAGACCATTGATTTAATACATCATAGGAAACTTAACTCTTTATGTGCTAAAATATATGGTCTCTTGAAGTTGACCCAAAACTAAAAAGTGAACATAGTCTGAGGTGTTACAATATCTCCCCCTTGGGAACATTCGTCCTGGAATGAGATCACACTAAGCACAACAGGGGTGGGAAGAATCTAACAACCCCAATCCAAACACATAACATGCAATTCACATACTCAACATATCAACTTACAAGTACTTTACAAAGAATTAGCACCTTGATTTGAAATTATCATATCCTCCTTAGCCTTCCAATTAGCCTCCTCAAAAAATTGATTCCTCCATAAAACATTGACTGATGCAACCTCCTTGGTTCTCAACTTGCGAACCTGACGATCCAAAATTTGAACGAACATCTCCTCATAAGATAATCTATCGTTAATACCAATATTCTCGGTAGGTACAATAAACGAGGGAGCGCCCATACCCTTGTTCAACATAGAATGTGGAATATTGGATGAACTACTACTAAATCTGATGGTAGCTCCAACTCATAAGCTATATTGCCAACTCAATTGGATATCCTGTAAGGACCAACATAACAGGGACTGAGTTTTCCTTTCTTACAAAATCTCATCACACCCTTCATGGGTTACACCTTCAAGTACACCCAATCATCAACCTTACACTCTAAGTCTCTTCTCCTAACATTTGTATATGATTTCTAATGACTTTTCGTTGTTTTTAGCTTATCTTGGATAATCTTCACCTTCTCCATGGCTTGAAAGTTTGTCACTATCAACTCAGCTTCAGAAACCTCAAACCATCCAATAGGAGATCTAAATCTTTTCCCATAAAGCGCCTCATAAGGAGCCATTTGGATATTAGAGTGATAACTATTATTGTACGCAAACTCTATCATAGGCAAGTGATCATCCCAATTACCTTTGAAGTCTATGACACATGCCCTCAACATGTCTTATACGGTTTGAATTGTGCGCTCTGCTTGACTATCAATCTGAGGATGGAAAGTCGCACTAAGGTTCACCTTTGAACCCAAACCTTTCTGGAAATACTTCCAAATTTGGGAGGTGAATTGTACACCTCTATCTGAAATAATAGACACGAGAACTCCATATAGTCACACTATTTCTTAAATATACAATCTAGCATAATCCTCTGCTGAATTGGTAGTCTTTACAAGCAAGAAATTGGTTGATTTAGTCATCCGGTCTACAATCACCTAAATCGAATCATGCTGCCTACAAGATCGTGGCAAGTCAGTAATGAAATCCATATTGTTCATCTACCACTTTAATTCTGGAAGAGGTATACTCTGAGCCACACCACCGCGCCTTTGGTGCTCTACCTTGACTTGTTGGCAATTTGGGCACTTGGCAACGAAACTACAATACACCTTTTCATAATCCTCCACCAATAGACTTCTCCCAAGTCTTGGTACATCTTTATAGATCCTGGATGGATTGAATATCTGGAACTATGAGCTTTGTCCATGATCCTCTCTTGGAGTTCATCCACCATTGGTACACACAAACTACCATGATATCTTAACACACCATCTCCCTTTTTTTTAAAAGCCATTACTTTCTGCCAATGAACATTTGATTTTAGTTCAAGTAAAGCAGGGTCTTGGCCTTGCTTCTCCTTCACTTCAGACACTAGTGATGATTTAGACCCATTCATCACCATAACTACACCTTCATTGGAATCTACCAAATGGGCTCCCAAATGTGCAGGTTTGTGCACATCTTTGGCAAATTCTTTATTACCTTCATTAACATGAGCAGTACTTCCCATAGACAACCTACTCAAATCATCAGCCATAACATTAACCTTACGTTGGTGATAGAGGATACTCATGTCGTAATCCTTGAAATCCTCTAACCATCTCCTTTGTCTGAGATAAAGCTCTTTCTGACTGAAAACATACTAGAGACTCTTATGGTTGGTGAACACATCTACATGAACACCAAAAATATAGTGACGCCATATTTTCAAAGCAAACACCATCGCTACCAATTAGAGATCATGAGTTGGTTAATTCTTCTCATGAACCTTGAGCTATCTTGTCACTCCCCGAGCCTACATCCTGGGTGGGATTGGCACTCGAAAGCCATTATTGGAACCAAGAGAACCATTAGTCTGGCTTAACTCTTAGCGGAAGACTTACTCATGATAAAAATTCTTTAAAAAGTAAACTGAAATCTCAATAGATAACTTAGAATGTATAAAAAAACATTCACTAGCCAAAATGGCACTCAAGTCTTAAACATCAAAACAGGGATGGAAAGACTCAAGAACTAACATCAACAAATTGTCTTAGCTCTCTTGTTTCAAAATTCCTCTCTATCTTTCAGCTTCTCTTCCTCAACCTATTGTACATGGATCATCAGTCTTGCTATGTCCATATCTCTTATCAGCATAACTGCCATTTATTCCCTACTAGAAAAATGAGACAACCCAGAAACAAACAAACTCATCATGTTTCTCATGTCAGCAACTATCTCGGGAGAATAGCGGGAAAGTTGTGTGAACTTCAGACTGTACTCAAGAACACTTAAAGAATCCTACTTAAGAGTGAGGAACTCTTGTACCTTTGCTTATCTCAGTTCTCGAGGAAAGAAACACCCCAAGAAGGCCTCTTTCAACAAATCCCAATAGACAAGTGGTGCACCCTCAACTCGATTCTTCTTCCATTGATCAAACCAGATTCTAGCGACACCCTTCATTTGGTATGTACCTACTTCCACCCTCTCCACATCAACAACATGCATAATCTCAAAAATCTTCTGAAGCTCTTCAACAAAGTTTTCTTGATCCTCAGTGACACTTGACCCAGTGAATCTTGGAGGATTCATCCTTAAGAACTCACGGATCCTTGAAGTATCAGCCACTTTCTACCGATTCTCTCTCTGTCCGACTTGATTAGTCACAGCTTGGCTCAACATTCGGATAGCTTCCTGAAAATCAGCATTGGTGACCTCTCTTTGGGGTTGCACTTCAGGTGCATTAGGTACCCCTTGTTCCTATGGTTTAACATTCCTTCTAGAGGAATGACCTTTGAAAGCTATTTGTGGGGGCATGATCTGAAAGACATGCGAAAGCACAAATTAGAAGAAATTTTTTAGAGATAAACTCTATCGCACAAAATGAGTATGAAAGAAGTGAGATAGTTCCTAAGTGTCGCAGTCTCATAATTATAGATGTGGCACGCTTCACATCGATAACTAGGACTCTACAAACACAGCTTCATAAACTCTCTAGGACTCTTAAACTTTGTGCTCTGATACCAAGTTTGTCATGCCCCGAGCCTACACCCTGGGTGGGACTAGCACTCCATAACAATTACTAACCCCAATCGAACCATTAGCCTGGCTTAATTCTTAGCGGAAGACTTACTCATGATAAAAAATAATTTAAAAAGTAAAATAAAATCTCAATAGATAAATTAGAATGTATAAAGAAACATTCACTTGCCAAAATGGCACTCTAGTCTCAAACAGCAAAACAAGAATGGAAAGACTCAAAAACTAACATCAACTAACAGTCTATGAAGCCTCTAAAAACTGAGATGGACGTCGGGACAAGACCCACAACATCCTACTGAACTAAAATGACAAAGTAATAAAAAGGGGTCCTCCGGAAGCAAGGACGCTTACCAACAACTCTGAAGCTCAACTAGAATCAACAATGCGCTGGATGCTGATCCTGGTTACCTATATTTGCATCATAAAAAGATGTAGGCTAACTGGGATCAGTACATTGAATGTACGAGCATGCAAGGGGAATTCTAAAACAAGACATAAGCTTAAAAGGAATTGAAAGAACATACGTGGGATCAACTCAACTCAACTCAACTTAACTCATTTCAATATAAAGTAATTATATGAATGCAATATAAAGAAAAGGTTTTAAAATATGGATAACAATTATGTGTATTGATAAATACAATAGTAACTTAGGTTGTCTGTAAAGATACAATATAAATTTTGATTGTATATAAAAATACAACTAACACTGTGTATATAAGAATACAAAATACTTCTGTGGGAGTTTCTCTAACCGAAAACCATCACTTAAGAGCTATGTAATGATACAGTGTTTTGCCTCGCTCTGCCAGGGCCTTCTTATACCTTGCCAGGGGTATAGAACCTAACTACTAAGTGGATCCACTAGTCTATGATAAAATGCACTATGGAATCATCTAAAAAGTATGACCCTTTCCTACCCATGATGGCTACATGGTTTATGGGGGTTGGGAGTTGTCTGAACTCTCCCCCATATCGATGCTCAATACTACTCCCAAAATATAGTAGCTCATATATTTAAAATAATAACTCTTTTTGTGATTTGAGATAATTGCACAAAAACTAGCCTAAAGGCTCTCTTGGAAATCTGTGTTTCTTTTCTTGCTTATTTGTGAAAGCATTTACTCTTTGGGAATAGATAGTCCCCATATATTCTTTTGAAGAAATGAACTTCACTCTTTACTCTGTACTCAACTCAAAACTCAAGTCTTAAAACAAGTTTAAAGCGTTTGCGAAAGACTTTTGAAAGGACTCTAAGAACTCTATAGACTTGGCTTTTAACTTTCTTTGAATTTGAATTTATGGATGCAAGGTTATGATTCATTATTATGGATAATTTCTAGATGTTGAGAAGTCATTTAGAGTAGTTAGAATCGATAAGAAAATGTTAGTACACTTTAGAAGGACTTAAACGGACTAAACGACGAAAAATCGGTGGGGGCAGACGACCTAAGAGCTCTGCAGGCGCGGGGCACCGGTCCCTGAAGTTCAGAAACTGCTTTTTGGTGCACTGCTGGCGCGACACACCATTCTTGCTGGCATATCAGTGGTGCATCATGCCAGCCCTGTTGGTGTATCAATGGTGCGTCGGGCCATCTCTTTCCTAGGTAAACCCGACGAATTTTTCTTCTTGCTTTCTGGTCTTAACTCGACTAATTTCGATTCTTTTTCTCAATTTCTTTTTAGATTTAGATACCCAATATATGTACACAAGAATCTACTCAAACACAACCCTAAAATCAACATGATTTCCTCAAGAACTCATCAAGCTCACCCCAATCTCAAGAACAAAAGTCAATATCAAGAACACAAATCAAGAACATTAACCTTCAACTTTCTAGAACGAATTTAACACTGAAAATAACATGATTGGCGCGTGGGTGAACGAACCCAACGCTATGTCAACTTACATACCTCGTCGGATCGAATACTTGGCGAAATCCATAAATAATTCCTCAAGAAATCGACAAATCTTGACCTCTTCTCTTCTTTTCTCCTCTTGAGTTGTTTTCTCTAAAACCCTAGCGTAATTTTGAGTGTGTAAACCGAACCAATTCAGTTTAGACCCCTACTTAATTACCAAAAAAAGGAAATAAATTAATTAGGTATGGAAAAGTCCAAAATACCCCTTTAAAATCCTATTAACATTCCTTATCTAGACAGCCCAACTTCAAACAGGCATATCTCCCTCATACGAACTCGAAAATGAGCAAACTCGGTGGCGTTGGAAACATTGTTCCAAGAAATTTCATTCAACATCTTATTTTCCACCAAACTCATCCATTACTGAGAGTTATGGTAGTTTGAAGTTGACCCAAAACTCGTTATTAGCATAACTTGCCAAATTTCAGATTTTCATTATTTCCAAAAATGGTTCTTTCTAATTCTAGCTCTTTCAAATAGCAGAGTGTTACATATCTTGAGGCATAGGTTATAACCTTATCATTCTTCATCAATACGCAATAGAGTCCAACTCTGGATGCATCACAATAAATAATAAAGCCTTTTGTACCCTCCGACAGGATAAACACTATGGCAATAGTTAACCGAGTTTTCAATTCTTGAGATCTTTTCTCACAAGCTTTTGACCATATAAACTTAACTGCTTTTTGAGTCAACTTTGTCAGCAGGGATGAAATAAATGAGAACCCCTCAACGAACCTTCTATAGTAACCAGGCAATCCCAAGAAACTCTTTATATGAGTTGGAGATGGGGGTATGGGCCAGTTCTGCACTGCTTGAATCTTATGAGTATCAATGCGAATCCCTTCACTTAATACAATGTGGCCTAAGAACGCCACATACTCAAGCCAAAACTTACACTTAGAAAATTTAGCATACAGCTCTCTATCCTTGAGGGTTTGAAGGACTATTCTAAGATGACTAGCATGATCCTCCTCACACCTCGAATAAATCAGTATGTCATCAATAAATACGATAACAAACATGTCAAGATATGGCTTAAACACTTTGATCATATGATCCATGAATGTTGCAAGGGCATTAGTCAAGCCAAAAGACATAACAAGAGACTCATAATGAGCATATCGAATCCTGAATGCTGCCTTCAGGATTTCACTTTCTCTTACTCTCAATTGATGATACCCATATCTGTGGTCTATCTTAGAAAAGCAAGTGGAACCCTAAAGTTGGTCAAAAAGATCATTAATCATCGGAAGGGGATATTTATTATTTATGGTGACCTTGTTCAACTTGCGGTAATCAATACATATTCTAAGGGAACCATCTTTCTTCCTCACAAATTAAACTAGAGCGCCCCAAGGTGAGACACTAGGTCGGATGAAACCCTTATCAAGAAGATCACTCAACTGCTCTTTTAACTCAGATGGAGCCATTCCTCCGTTATGGCCCCTGGGGTGGGATTTTCCAACCAGAGTGGGACAGGGCGGGAGAGAATATCAGCCCTATCTCCTATGTTTCCATAGTCACAATTATGGACCCCGAATTGTATCCGAACTAATCCTTGTAATACAATCAGTGCTCAGCAATAGAATAGTAAGTCGTAACCTTAGTAATTAAATATCGGTTGTGTGAGACAGCAAAAACTAGCATCCTTGTGCTTACAATAAAACATAAGGAAAAACAAAAGAAAATTAGATTTTTCCTAAATTACATGCCTAACAGGGGTAAAAACACAAATCAGGATCCCTGAGAATGGGAGGTGTCTATCTGACCCTATGTCTTATGGTGTCGTCTCGCTAGCCCAAGCTGCATTTAACCAAGAAAACTCCGTGAAATACTTTGGGCTAAGTGTGGGGAGCTTTCGTTGGGAGGCGATATAGGAAATGATGACCTTCAATGTCTTCCACATACGGGCCATCAGACAATCCCTCTCTATGTTCTTCTTCTTCTACCATCGTAGCTGGCGGCGGAGCATCTCCAATTCGAGGGCGGTGGCAGGTGGAACTGAAGTCAAGGTACTAGCCCGAAAGTCCAAAAAAATTCGTCGGACAGCCGCAAAGTCCTCCTCCACTCAAGCACTGGAAAGTGGGGGATGGGACTGGGAAGGAAAAGTGTTGTCCCCTGCACCATCATTCCCTTCCTCCTCCTCCGCATCCGCCTAACTACTATTTTCCCGACCTATCCTCCTCAACTTGCTCCTAGAGGTAGAACCTTGCCTAATTAAAAGAGGATGAAAAGGGGGATCTATGGCAAGTACCTCGTCGATGTCCAGAAGTGGCACTTCTGCCCACTTGCACACCGCGGTGACTAGTCCCGATAGGAAGAATGCCTTCTTGTTGCCCCGATAGAACATCTTCCATTTTGATATGACATGTACCCCCAAATTTAGTACACCACAACCAAGGCCCAAGGAAATGTGATGAGTCCACAATTTGGGCTCATTTAGGGCTTTAGTTAAATAGATTTAGTGTCCTCAAATGCATATTTGGTACCAATAATTGATGTAAATCCTTGAATTTCAGGTATTTGGATTGAGGAACAAAGCATGGAAACTATTGAGCAAACAGGAACAAGGTTGTTGAAAGAACAAAGAAAAGAAGTCCTGAGGACCGCCTAACCCATTAGAATTGTCGCCGAACGGTCAGGGTCTCGCCTAATGTTCCAGAGTGCCAAGTCCTAAAGAACAAAATCCAGTCAATGAGAGAAATGAGGAGTCAGCGAGTCGCCGAACGGTTCGGCGATGTAGTGTCATATCGCCTAAAGTTACAGAACCTGAAGATGTTGAAGGCAAAAGCAAAATGTCAATGAAAATGACCATAGGGCGGATCGCCGATTAGATCGGTGATCCCGACTAATTGAACCGACTAAACCTCCGCAAATAATTTTTGACAACTATAAATACTTGTTTAAATTTTTAGCTAAGAAATCCAATTTTGTGTGGAATCTGATTTGACATTCAGTAGTTTTTGAAGTTTAGAGCTTAGAACTGAATAGAGAGACAATATTTCCTTAACTTTGAAGATTTGAAGATTTCCATTTCTAAGAAATTGGAAGTGGGTGTTGAAGATTCTTCATCTTTGACCTTTATAAAGACTATATCAATCCTATCCAGTTGATGGAAACACAACTTGGTAACGATTTTTCCCTTTTTACTATATCTAGCTAAAACCCCAATTCTTTGGGTGTGCTTATGTGATTATGGATTGATTTAACTGTTGAGTATTGTTAATTAATAGTTTATTTGTTGTTTAAAAGGGATTTCGTTCAGTAATCGTGGTTGAATTTAATGGGTTGTGGTTGCAAATACAATCTTAACTTCGTGTTTTTGGCTTGCTCGAGAGAGATGTTTTAAAACCAAAATTACTGAATCGGTGGCTGTGGGTATTGGGTTGTCATGGGTTCAGCTCAAGAGAGTGAATCCTAAACCCTTTTCCACACATTCAGCTCGAGAGAGCGAATGGACTAAAGCGAAGGTTGTGCTTCATTGCCGCTTATTGGTGTTCGAGAGAAACCAATTTGATTCGGGGTAAATTGTTCGAGAGAGAGTCTACCCCACTAAAGTCTAGATTATTCACCGATTTACAGTTGTTTACTGTTAATTGCAATTATTCGGTTGTTTACCTTGGCCCATAATCCAATCACATCCCAAGAATCCCCTCTCCATATTCGTATTTTCATGTTATTTGTTGTTTTAGTTGATAGTACAAACAAACCCCCTTTATATTTGACACTTGTGTCACCTATAATTTAAACCATGCTTTTCTTCGTAAATATTTTTAGCTATGATTAACTTAAGCATATTTATGCTTTTTTATTGATTGTTGAGTACGAACCACTCCCTTGGGACTCGACCCCAACGCACTAGTTGGGTTATATTATTATTGAATGATCATTGATGCTTAGTATTGGATGAAGTATCTTTGATAGTGTTACAACTTAAATTAAAATGACGCCACTGCCGGGGAGTAGTTTTACTTGATAATTTTTAGTTAAGTTAAATTTTGTTCTTGTTAGTCATAGTTGAACTTACTTAATTTTTAGTTTTGGTTTGTGTGTTGTTGTTCTGAGCAGAGACTTGGAGCACATTTGGCAGCAACAGTAACTCAATGGATCACCCTCCTTCGAGATTGATGATGTTTAGGGACAACAACCTAAATTTCAAGCAATCGGACGGTGAGTCTATGTATGAGTTGTGGTAAAGGTTTAAAATCCTATTGCAGCAATGCTCGACTCATGAGATTCCAGATAAACTACTTCTGGAATGTTTCTACCAGAGTCTTAGCTCTGAAAATAGAATAATGACTGACCAACTCTCTTCGGGCTTCTTGATGAGACACTCCTACGAGACCGCAACCAAACTCTTTGATTGTGTGCCCAACACCAACAAGGAGGCTGAGAAGGACCAGCACTTGGCCACATTGTTAAGTCAACTGGATGCCTTGGTCCAAAAGGTCAAGGACTTAGATGTACTGTCCAAAAAGACAAACAGGTACATCCCCTCTCACGAGCGTCGGAAGATGAAGAAGCAAAAGGGCGGGAAAATTGAAGAGTTCCTCTTACTCATTCTACACAAAGTCGAAGGACTCGACAGAGTGATGGAGGAGATGAGAGAAAATATCTTGATGTTGAACCAAATGACGACCTCGCATTCCACGCTCATTCAGCTACTAGGGTCCCAAATGGACCAAGTGCTGAATGACCTCTACCCAAAACCAATAGGGGGTTTTCCTTACGAAAATGAGGAAAACCTCACTAATGGAACTTAAGTGTTGACTTGCATCATGCCACGATGTTAATTAAGGCGCTTCTTGGGAGGCAACCCAAGTGTTTATCGCTTTATTTTTATTTTAGAAATAATGGTGTGTTAATTGTGCAGATTGAATTGTAGGAAGGAGTTTGAAAAGTGTAGGTTGGCGAATAAAAGGTCCAGTCGGCGCATCGTCGAAGAGGTCGGCGACCCCGGCCTAGACCGTCGTTGGACTCAAGACAATTTTACATTTAAGTCTGTAAAACTCGATAAACACGGAAAATTATTGGCGAATCACCAACCAAGTCAGCGATCGTGATCTTATCCGTTGTTTGGACCCCCAGATTAACTGGAAGTCATGTTAAACTTGGTGAAGTAAGTGACCACTCGACGTGTCACCGAGTGGTTCAGCGAGCACGAGTAATGTCGCCGAATGGGTTAGAACTGGACGATTTTTATATGGCCAAAGGTTCAAATTTTCAAACTCTTCACTTTCCCTCACATTAAATCTTCACAAGCTCACACCCGCACCTTAGTTTATATATTTTCGCATTTCTAAAAGTATTTAAGTCGTTGATTTATGCTCGAGTTTGGATTGCATTACCGCCTAGCATTTCAATCTCATCTTAATCGGCACAAAAGGTTGGTTTTCCGAACCGCGGGTTTATCTTTATCAATTTCGTACTCATTTGCAACATTATTATCTCAATTGAAGTGTATTAGGCCTCTCTTATAGGATTAGAATATTTAAATGCCTATTTTAATTCAATAATCCTGCCCGTAATGTTTTGAATGTTGAAATCCTGTAATTATGTGCGTTAAAATGAATTAAATTTCGTGGGATTGTGCTTGCATGTCATTGGGTTTAGTTGGGTGAAGTCTGAGTAGCCTGTATTTGTACCAAACGACGTAATTTTCCCAATGATAGAACGGATGATGTCATTCTTAAGGGTAAAAGTCATCCATTGGCCAAATTTGGCAAAATCGGGAGAAGTCTGAGTATCCCGAGGTAATGGGTGCTATGGGTCTAGTTTTAATTTAAGTTGTGCATGTTTTGATTTTGTTTTCGGGGGTTGCGGAGTGAATTCGATAAGTTGGGTTGAAAGTAGGCACGTTGGGTCGTTTGGCGAGCTGGGTCTCGTTGAGCCACTTGGCGATTCGCCGAAGGTCCCCATCTCGCATTTAATTTCATGCTTAATGTGTTGGGATCTGTAACTTTCGGTGAGAAGCCTGAGGTTGTCAAAGGCACTCGGCGACTCGCCGAAAGACTTCTTGATCACCTTTTGTCTGCACCCCTGTACCCTTTTTGTGCAGTAACTTTCGGCAGGTTAACCCTTGCTCGCCAAAAGTTGTCGGCAATTCGCCAAAAGGCCTTTTCCATCGCCGACTTTCCATAACTTTAAGCCAATCCTTTTGGCGATCCCGATCTAGCTCCGCCAAAGTGATTTGGCGACTCGCCGACCGGTTCGTCAAGTCTATCTGCAACTATTTTTTTGTGATTTTAACTAAAGTGTTTTTAAGTTTTTCCCGATGCTTTGCAAGCATGGCTAGATCTAAAGTTGCAGGAAGAAACATTCCACCTCGAAGGAAAGCAAAAGGGATTACACTCAATGAGGATGCAGCTGCATCCAGCGGCAAGGCCATAAAACTCCCCAAAACTGGTGGGAAAGGCAAGGCTAAAGGCAAAGCACATGCGTCACTGGAGGCAATCTCCGACAGTGACGGCATTTATGACACTTACCTCACCACTTCTGAGAGTGAGGGTGAGCATCAAGAGCCTTAGACTATACCTTTTAACGATGATGAGCTGGTAGTAGCACAGAGGGCAGAGCTACGTTCAAAAAGAATGCATGATCCATCTAGGATCAAGACTCTTCCACCCACCACTTCTTCTCTTCCAGTTCCAGAGCAGGTTGTAGTCCTAGCGCCTCCTGTACAGGGTCATCCTCCCAAGTCGATGAACAGATTAAAGATTGAGGGGCTGAGGACAATTATTGAGGAGAAGCGTCTGTCCACAGATGGGGTCATTGACAGGTACCTAGAGATTATGAGCTTTTTGGAGTCTCATAAGTTCCAAATCTTTACAAAGTCCCATGGCCCATATATACAAGCTGGGTCCGAGAGTTCTACAATTCTTACAGTACGATGATACCACAAGGGAAGAAGCTGACAGCTAAATTCAAGTAGGTTGACTACATGGTCATTAGGGGTAAGAAATTGCAATGTGATTTTACTACCATCAACGCAATATTCGAATGTACTACGAGGCTTGAGGATGACTGTCTCCACAAGATCAGGATGACGACTCTAGAGAACATGAAGAATTGGCTGGCTCCGTTGATATTAGATGGCACTCCCAAGTGTCTTGAGTTTAGAGTAGCTATTGAAAATAAGGACCTAAATGTGGCAGCGAGGTATTGGTTTGGCTTCATCAGCAGCACGTTCATGCCCTTCCAAAATGAGTCTATTCTTTGCCACGCCAAAGCAGCCTATTTGGTCTGTCTCATTAAGGGGTCAAAGCTAAACTTAGGGATGATCATCGCAAAGGAAATGCTCATGCGGGCCAAGCAGCGCCAAACCTGACTTCCTTTCCCAGTGTTGATCACCGAGCTATGCAGACGGGCTCGAGTTCTAAGAGATGCAAAGAAAGATGTGGAAGTGATTCCCACATCCTCCACTGATATCCAGAGAATTGAGGTTGAATATATAAAGGACCAAGCTGAGAAGAAGAAGGCAGCCCCGGTGGATTCATCCCCGGTTGTGGATACAGATTCACTACCTGCAGAGGCATCATTGCCTACTCCGTCCCATGGGCCTTCAGGTACCTCTTGTGTTGTCCCTGCTGATATTCCTAGTTCTTATGTTTTTGCACTGCCTCCTAGACTTGCTGCTGCTCCTATCTCCCGGGCCCTGATCACTTAGGTTTCATTACTCCGGATGGGGTAACTTGCCCATTATGCGGATCGTCGGGCTGCCAGACTCGAGGCCTCTATTCTGAGCATGATTTAGACTACCCTGGCTGATGTTGTGACACCCTTGAGCACTACCATTGATTCCCTTGCGGCAAGGATAGCAGTGTGTAAGTGTGGCCAAGGGACCACCAAAGAGGTGACGGCCTTAAAGGTTGTTATTGCTCTGTTGAGGAGTGACGTGGATCAGCTGAAGTCCACTGACATGTCCATGATCTTCAGGATGGTGGAGATTCCAAATGTACCAGATATGCCTCCGGCTACCACCGGAGATGACATTAGAGTTGAGGAAGTAGTTGATCCTGAGTTTGAGGAGGAGACTTATGAGGAGATGCTCGAGGTGGCTAAGGAAACTTCATATGAGGGCCTTATTGAGACTGAAGAGGCCATGGTAGATGTTGTTGTTCAGTCTTCCTTAGCTGATACTCTCTTGGCTACTCCTAGTGCAGCTCTGTTCCTTCTGAGGTGACTCCGGGCACTGATGGCCAAGTCCAGACTGATGAACCGGGCACTGCTGCCCAAACAGATGGAGCGACTGTGTAGACAGGATCCCCTCTTTAACCCTCTCTCTGTCTTACTTTATTTTAACTTTTAGATATATATTTTTGCATTTGAGGAAAAATGACTTTATTTGTGGTGGGGTGAGGCCTACCTTTGGTGATCTTTTGTGAATATTGATGTTTTGTTTATATATTTGGGTTTTTGAGCTGAAATTGTGTTTTTACACTGCTTTTTGTGGAAGGTTTAAGCTTGTGGCTCCGTGTTTTTAATTGCAAATGATTTTTGACTCTTTCAAAAAAATTTGCCATCTCTTGTTTGTGTTGAATATGGCTGTTCTTTTGTAAATTTGAGTATCGGGTTTGATCAATACCGATGAATTGAATAGTGCTCATAATCAAACAAAAATGAATGTGCGGCTACGATGAGGCCAAATGAAGTTGCATAGTCAATATGTAAACTCTTTGCATCTCGTTGTGACTAGCCAAGTATCGAATTGAGTCTCTTGTGATGAACATTGCACACTAGTGAAAGTGTGGAATCTTGTTTGAATTTGGTATCAATGCCTTGTTTGATGAGCTTACCGTGAACCATGTGTGATGACACCTAAAATTTGCCCCGTTGGTCCGGCTGACTAAGTTATGCAATCTCTTGATATGATCTTAGGAAACTTTAAAGAGTGTGAAACAATTTGACATTATACATCTTTTGTGGCCTACCTTGTGAGTGTGTGAACTCCCCTTAAGCACCCTTTGAGCCTTAACATTTTCTTGGAAGAAACTTGATGAAAACATAACCTTTCTTGATCCAATACCCATAATCCTCATGATTTGTGGTTTGTTTGAATAGCCAACTTAGGCCAAAAGCCTAAGTTGGGAGTGTGATGAAAAGAGAAGGTAAATCAAAGAGTGCAAGAAAGTCCCCTTTTACCCATGTTTTGAGAAAAATGGAACCCCTCCATACAAAAAAAAAAAAGAGTAAAAACGAAATGAATGAAAAAGAAAAAGAATGAAAAGGTTGTGGAATAAAGTTGTGAAAATACAAAAAGAAATGGGGTTTCCAACAATCCATGGAAAGTGAATAATGGGATGACTTGTGAGCACGGATGAAGAATGATAAAGAAAAGGAAAGGAAGTGTTGTTCACACCACATCTCATGAGGACTATATCCATTGATCCTAAATGACCATACCTTTGCACTCAGCCCCGTTACAAGCCTTGAAAAGACCTTTTTTATCTTGAGTGAGCTGAAACAAATATTGGTTGGAAAATACAGGCAAACCTATGGGTGAAATCATACATTGTGTTCATCTTTGTGAGTGTGAGTGTTGCATTTGATTCCGAAACTTTAAATTGTTGAACCATTGTGTGTGAATATGGAATCATTCTTTAGCTGTGGGAATTTGAGTACCTTTGATGAGCCTGAACTAGCATTTGAAGCAAGTATTGTGAGCTTGAGATTCTTTGATATTGGTGAGTCACAACTTGACTCTTTGAGTGCACAATTGATCTTTGCATGAGTAAGTTAAGTTTTTTTGTGTGTATTCATAATTGAATCTTGTGTAGCACTATTTGAGACATCCTTTTTGAACTGTTGAACTTGAGTTTTACTTAAGGACAAGCAAAACTTTAAGTTGGGGGTGTTGATGAGTCCACAATTTGGACTCATTTAGGGCTTTATTTCAATAAATTTAGTGTCCTCAAATGCATATTTTGTACCAATAACTAATGTAAATCCTTGAATTTCAGGTATTTGGATTGAGGAACAAAGCATGGACACTATTGAGCAAAAAGGAAAAAGGCAACTAAAAGAACAGAGGAAAGAAGGCCTGAGGATCGCCTAACCCATTAGACGTGTCGCCAAACGGCCAGGGTCTCGCCTAATGTTCCAGAGTTCCAAGCCCTGAAGGATAAAATCTAGTCGGTGAGAGAAAAGAGCAGTCGGCGAGTCGCCGAACGATTCAGCGATGCAGTGCCATATCGCCCAAAGTTACAGAACCTGAAGATGTTGAACACAAAAGCAAAACGGCGATGAAAATGACCAAAGGGCGGATCACCAATTGGATCGGTGATCCCGACTAACTGCATCGACTGAACCTCCGCACCACACTTTTTGACAACTATAAATACTTTTTAAAAATTTAGCTGAGAAATCTGATTTTGTGTGGAATTTGATTTGACATTCAGTAGTTTTTGAAGTTTAGAGCTTAGAACTGAATAGAGAGACAATATTTCCTTAGCTTTGAAGATTTAAAGATTTTCATTTCTAAGAAATTAGAAGTGGGTGTTGAAGAGTCTTCATCTTAGACCTTTGTGAAGACTATATCAATCCTATCCAGTTGATGGAAACACAACTTCGTAACAATTTTCACCTTTTTACTATGTCTAGCTAAAACCCCAATTCTTGGGGTGTGATTATGTGATTATGGGTTGATTTAATTGCTGGGTATTGTTAATTAATAGTTTATTTGTTGTTTAAAAGGGATTTCGTTCAGTAATCATGGTTGAATTTAATGGGTTGTAGTTGCAAATACAATCTTAAATTCGTATTTTTTGACTTGCTCGAGAGAGAGGTTTTAAAACCAAAATTATTGAATTGATGGTATGTGGGTATTGGTTTGTCATGGGTTCAGCTCAAGAGAGTGAATGGACTAAAGCGAATGTTGTGCTTCATTGCCGCTTATTAGTGTTCGAGAGAAACCAATTTGATTCGGGGTAAATTGTTCGAGAGAAAGTTTACCCCCACTAAAGTCTAGACTATTCACCAATTTAAAGTTGTTTACTATTAATTGCAACTACCCGGTTGTTTACCTAGGCCCATAATCCAATCACATCCTAAGAATCCCGTCTCCATATTCATATTTTTGAGTAATTTGTTGATTTAGTTGATAGTACAAACAAACCCCATTTATATTTGATACTTCTGTCACCTATAATTTAAACCATGCTTTTTTTCATAAATATTTTGAGCTATGATTAACTTGAGCATATTTATGTTTTTCTATTGATTCTTGAGTACGAACCACTCCCTTGGGAGTCGACCCCAACTCACTAGTTGGGTTATATTACTAATGAACGATCGATGATGCTTAGTATTCGATGAAGTATCTTTGATAGCGTAACAACTTAAATCAAAATGTCACGTCAGTGCGGTTTCCCGATGGGAGGATCCTCCTAGTAACCAAGTGTAGCCACCTCTTAGCATCAGGTAACCAATATGTACTAGTGATGCTCTCTGCAGTAGCCTAGTAGACCTGGTCCTGGAGCGCAGGCTCGATCAGGGTATCCCTCAGCTAGCCTAGATTCATCTCCCTCAACTTTGCCTCATACTCCGCACTTGAGACCTCGGGCACCTCTAGCGTGTCATTAATGGTTGTGGCATTCAAGAGGCCATCAACTTCCCAGATATGGATGACGGGGTGAGGGTCATCCCACCGAATAGTAGGCAAGATGGCGTAGAACTCCCTCACCCAAGTAGAGTGAGTAGCAGGGAGACCCTCCATCAGTGGGGCCCATCTAAACTCCATCAGGAGAGCATAAAAGGCAGGCGTCTTCTCCTCTAGCTTGAGTAAAATGAAACCTCTCTCGCAGCAGAATCATGTATTTCTATTATCGTGACACCTTTCTCGACTCGCAACATCGGGGAACCGAATGAAAGGTAAGTTTACCTTATTTAGAACTACCATTTAGAGAGCCTGCAAGAAGTTAAATATAAGTTAGAATACGATATGGATAGATAGTTTAAGGCTAAAATGAGGAGAGAGAAATTTCTTAGTTAAGGGATGCAGGCCACTGATCTGGCATAACCCGCCAAAGCGGCCAAAATCCCGCCAGGGTGGGATGATAGAGGCTGCCACAGCGGGATGAAGATGCCAGAGCAGCCTTCATCTGGGACGAACACGAGGCGCGATAATGGCACCTCTGTAGATCAGAGTGTATTAACTACCCTAGAACCTAAAGATGCAATCATATTAGCAAATAAACCCTCAAGTAGTGCCCAAATTTGAGTTTATGACAAGAAGACCTTTCAACTTCCCCCCACCCATTCTGGTACTGATTCAATTGTATTTTTACGAAATCCTTACGCCCAGGATGTTGTGGAGACGTTGGGGAGGTAAGGGAAGTACCCATGCTACATTTTTCTATCAAACTAGCAACCTAGTCATTTTCAAATAACTACCCAAAACCCATTTAAATTTGATCAGTTAGACAGTAGCATGCAACCGTTGTTAATCAAGTATTGAAGTAAAGGGAGTAATAAACAAGAAAATTACCTTGTTTTCGACGTTCGTATGAGAGTGATTGAGAGGATTTTAGAAGAGTTTTTGAAAGTTTAGGGAGAAATGGGAAAACATTTCCTATATTCCTTTTTTTTGCCTCCGGTCGCCTGCTTCAGCGGCAGATCCCTCGCCACAGTGGCCCCACCTTAGCGGAAGGGCTGTCGCCCTGGCAGGCTCAGGCTATGAAAATTAGATGGGTTTTTTCGTTGTATGTTGCCTCCAATTTCTTCTAGTCCTTTGGGTATAAAACCTTTAGTGTGCCGATTATCCGACAAGTCACCATTCGTCGTGATCCCATAATGGACCAATTTGGTAGTTAGAAGTGTTCTGAATATAGAGCGTGTGATGTCCGTGAACTAGTCATTCGGGGATGAATGAGGGGTAAATTGGTATCTATTGTAATGACCCGAACCGTCGTTATTTAGGAAAAGTGAAACTTCAAGAAAATACTGGGACACTGTTCCGCCAGGGCAGGCCAGATGCCACTAGGGCGGCGGCGCCATGGCGGGGTAAGCTGGCGCCATGGCGGGGTAAGCTGGCGCCAGAGCGGGATAGGTGAGGCAGAATGTAAATAACGCGATATCTTACTTTCTCCTTCTTCCTAAAATACCTAGATTAGACATAAATCACCCAGCCAAAAAGTTGCTCCAAGCTTGGGAAAGAAGGAGAAAGAGATTCTAGCATGAGGATAGCGATATCTTGCGGATTGTTGGCCAAATACACTGCCATGTCATCCGAAAAACCAGAAAATTATTTGCAATTCCTTTTTGTAATTGCTTGGTGCCCAAGTAGGCTAGGTTTTATTAATTGAGTAGTTATAAATCTGTACCCACTGCGTAGTCTAATGATAATCAATGGTAGGAATTATGTGTAGGCCTTCGTGCACCGAACGTAAGATCATCAAATCACAAGGAGGAGTCTTAAATGATGAACTAGGGTTGGGTATAGTCAAGTAAGTATTAAGTGATATATGTTGAGGTATACTAGTAGGTGATGGTTTTGATTCCATATTGTGTGATGTATGTTTGTTCTTGCTTCATTATAAAACGTGCATGTATGTGAATGAAGTCGTTTGATCCCAACTAATGTAAATAAGTATGAACGAAGAACTACATGCTATGAATCACCTCTTGTTGTATGATTGTGATAATATACATTGTGATTGTGATTGTGATTGTAGTTGTTGAATGGATTGGGTGTTACGTTCTGACACAATAACTTGGGATCGGTTGCCACGTTCTGGCATAACTATGGGATCGGTTGCCACGTTCCAGCATACACATTGGATTGGGTACCATGTTTCGGTATGCTAACAGATTGGGTTTGGGTCCCTTGAGAGGACCAATGATTTGATGTAATTCTATATCTTGTAATGGTGAAGTTGTGTGTTATACGTAAGTGATATCTGATGTTGTTTCCTCGGGATTGTAATTGATTATAAGACCTTCTTATGTCTGCTTTACCATGTTGAATTAATCTATTAAGTAACTAGTTGTTGAATGAAAATAGGGTAGTCCATGGTTTAAGGATTGCTAATGTCCGAGTAAGGGGTTGTCCGTGTGTTTGTGAGATCAGGAAGTGGAGGTAGTGTACGGGATGTAAATACTTAGGTAGATTTCACCTTGGAGGAAGGGATTCGTGGTTGGTAGTTAGAAATCTTGGTATAATGTACGACGTGGCAAGGGCTGGGTAATATGAAGAGAAAGTAAGGGTATGGCATGAGCGGTTAGTCGGAATGCTTGTAGTTAAATTTGTGGTATCTTCTAGTTGTTGGAATGGTTAGGCTATGATCCAGAAACTGGTTAGTAGGTTGAATGAGGAGGTGGATAGTAGTAAGGGGTATTAGTGTAATTTCTGGGGTATTCAAGTGAAGGTAAAGGTGGAGAAGCGAGTGGTTTTATGGCATATTCTTATTAGTTGATTTCTTATGTTATGCGGTGGGAGTCGGGTTGACCGATGATGCCTACCAGTACATGTGTTTTGTACTGATACTACTCTTGCTATGCCTTTTTGGGCATAGACTGGATGCAGGTTGGTGATGTTTCATTAGATGAAGACGAAGAATTCTCCAACAGCTTCTATCCTTCCTTCTGCATGGTGGGAGCTGTGTCTTCTATTTATTTCGTCCAGTTTGTACTCTTAGTAGCTCGTGTACCTGTTTAGACTAGATCCTTGGGGGTGTTAATTACTTTACACGTCTTAACCTGAATTTGTTTAAGAAGGTTATCTTTTATAAAAACACTATAATTTTATTTACTCCATTTGTCATAAATTTTCCGCATGATTTTACTAATGAAATATGAGGGTTCTCCTACTTAGCTGTTAGAGTGGGTGCCCGCATGGCCCGGTGGGTTGGGTCGTGATAGTACTATTGCTCAATCCAAGCTATTCCATGAGATCTACTAACTCAAGTTATCCATGAAATGATCTTGTCTTACAAGTCAAGCTATTATGAAGCTCATATCACTACTTCAAGCTACCATGGATAAGCATCTCCTTATGCTAATACAAGCTAAATCTTCTCTATCATAGTTCATAAATGCTTTGATTCATTGTAGGTGAGCAAGCCTTTCAACCTAGAATCACTCTATGTGAGAAAACATTTCACATTCTTACATTCATAAGGTAGATCATGTGGGTAAATCCCTTCCACACCAATTCTATCTAATAATTAACCATTATCATATAAGATTAACTCGCAAAACCCTAATAATCATAATTCATCATACATGCTTTACCTCAAAGCAATACATCTCATAATCATCATATATGCCTAGCTTTCAAGACAAGTCTAATCATAATTTCTCATATCTGCTTCACTCTCAAGCAATTCTAATTATACTTCATCATATAGCCTCAATCTCAAGCACTACTAATGATTATTCATCACATAAGCTTCAATTCTAATGTATCTCATCAATCTTAGATTGAATACATCTAAACCCACAAATTCTCCTTTCATGGCATAAATTCCATTTACGTCAATTTCACCTTTCTAGACATAGTTACATGTAAATTCATCCTAAAAACATGTAATCCTATCAATTCAATCATAAACAAGAATAATCCACTCAATTGGATCAACATTTATCAAGACCCATAACATTAGAAGAAAACCCTAACTCAAATTGGGGAATTTCTACTTATCAATTGGGGAATCTTGGGGACACCATGGAAGAAAGGATTCCATGGATAAAAAGCTATCATATCTTGAATAAGAATCCCACAAATTCTTCAATAATGGAGACTTGACTTTGATCCTAGCTCCAACTCTTTCTTTTTCTTCAAGGTCTAGAGACAGAAATATTTGAGTGGAAGACTTTGGGATTTCTTTTGGGTTTTGGAAATAATGAGTTGAATGGGTGAGTTTTGGGGTTAAAATGACTTATATAGGGGTCCTAGGCTTGGATAAAATGACATGGCATTGAGTTAAAACAATTGGGAAAAGACCCAATAACCCTTGACTTAAAATCTGCCGAATTGGCTCACTGGAAGCTCACCACGGGTCGTCATGACCACCATGGCCCGTCAAATGGGTCGTGAAGAAATTCAGCCTGACAGTGCTTCACTATTTTGGGCATAACATTTTACTCTGAGATGGAAATTGAGAAAACTCGGTGGAGTTGGAAAGAGGACTCAAAGACCTTTAATTTGATAGGTCATAGGCTACCTAATTCGTTTTGAGATAAAAGATATAAGCGTTTGAAGTTGACCCTAAACACTAAGTCTAATGAAAAGCCCTTCATGGACGACTTCACAGTCTGTGTGGGGATTCACGAGCCGTTGTGATGCCCGTGGACCTTGACCAGTAGCTAGGTTTATCGCCCCTCTTCCCGTAAAAATCAACTCTTGTTCACGACCCCTCCCACGGCCTGTGGTGGCCTTCACGAGCCGTCTAGTGGCTCGTGGGGAGGGTCCTATTTTGGGCAGCCTTGCCTAGCTACTTCCAAGCCCACCACGAGGCATCATGGTGGTCGTGGAAGGTGAGGGCAGTGTTGTTGGCTACTGCCTAAGGTCTATGGGCACCACCACGACTCGTGGTGCCCTTCACGACTAGTGTGAACTTCATGGAGGGTGTCAAGGCTAAATCTTAGGTTTGTAACCTATCCCTTGGACACTTGCTTAGGCTACTAAGTTCTAAGGTGTTACAACTCTATCGCAGGACTTAGAGAAATGAAGAAGTGAAGTTTCCTAAGCATTTAATAGCTTCTCATTCATAAATGTGGCGTGCTTCACACTTATGAGCAAGACTCTACTAGACATCGTTTTGAGACATCCTAGAACCATTCTACACATTGTGCTCTGATTACCAAGTTTATCACGACCCAGGGGCACCGCCTAGACATAAAATGGCATACAAAACCCTAGAGGCCTCATATAAGACACTTAGCTTTCATAACATAAGATAATAGAAATGAGCGGAAATTTAAAACTTTTTCAACAATATCAAAGTCTTTTATAAACGAAGCAGAAGTCTAATACACTTTGTCTCAAACCATCTACAATATGAATATCTTTGGAACACATCCCATACAATAGTGTTCAAAACATAAAATGAAAGAACATAAGAGAAATGGTAGCCAAATCCTCTAATGCTATGAGGACTCACCAATCTTCAAGCCTTGCTCTACTAAGATCCTAACCCCGGGGATGAGAGTCGATATTGTCGGACCCTACATTTGAATAAGAAATGTAGGCAAGAGTCTGCATTAGTACAAACATATGATAATTAACATAAACATCAACATAAGCATAAGAGATAACAACATAAGTAATAAGCATAATCAATGCACATAAATCATCATAACATATGAGGAATACTTCTTGAAGTAACCTCAACTTATCTTTAGTGAAGACTTGGGTCATCCACCTATAGTCAAGCATATCATTAAAGGCAACTTAAGCAACAATCCAAGCTCATCATACATCATAATATAGTCTAGCTTACCTTTTATAGACATGGGGAATCGCCTCTTGCCTTACTTTAAAGAAACATGGGTAGTCACCTCTAGTCCTTTTTTACATATGGATCATGGGTACTCGCCTCTAGTCCAACTTAACATATGGATCATGGTTATTCGCCTCTTGTCATTCTATAAGGATCATGGGTACTCGCCTCTTGTCCAATCATATCTTAAGAACATGGGGAGTCACCTCTTGTTCAGCTTTAAAGAATAAGGGTAATTGCCTTTTTATCCTACTTCATGGAATATGGGTAATCACCTTATATCCATATCATTTGGAGGTCATAGGTAATCTCCTCTAGCCTCATCAATATCTTAGTCATTAGCGTAGATTCATTTTAGGGGAGAAATCCTTTCAACCTAGAATAATTCAATGTGAGCAAACCTTTCACATGCATAATTATTATCTATTCATGTGGGAATTATCCCTTCCATAACAATTGCACCAATGGTCAACAATTGACAACATAAGCTTTACTCTCAAAGCACTATATCTCATAGTCATTCTATATGCTCAATCTCAAGCAATTCAATATCATAATCATCTCATGAGCTTCAATCTCAAAGCAATCTAATCATGATTCATCATATAAGCTTCAATTCTAATGTATCTCATCAATCATAGATTGAATACATCTAAACCCACAAATTCTCCTTTCATGGCATAAACCCTATTTACATCAATTTCATTTTCTAGACATGGGTTAGGCATGGTTACATGTAATTTCATCCCAAAAAGATGTAATTCTATCAATTCAATCATAAACAATCATAATCCACTCAATTGGATTAACATTCATCAATACCCACAACATTGGAAGAAACCCTAACTCAAATTAGGAATTTCATCTTCTCAATTGGGGAAGCATAGAGACTTCATGGATAGAAGGAAAAGTCATCATACCTTGATTACAAAGCCCACAAATGCTTGAGGAATGGAGATTTGAACTTGACCCTAGCTTCAACTCTTCCTTCTTCTTCAACTTTCTAGAGAGAGAATTATTTTGGAGAGGAACCCAATTCATTTGGTGAGTTCGATAGAATGATTTTAATGAGATAATTTAGGGGTTAAAATAACTTATTTAGGGGTCCTAGACTTAGGTAAAATTACCTCACTTTGATTTAATTAAAACCGAAAAGACCCATGTGCCCTTAACTAGACCTGCCAGTCCACGACCCACGAGACCTCACTAACGAACCGTGGACTAACCAACGGTCTGTCCTGCACATTCGTTGGTGGTGATCAGAGGTTTTTGCCTAGAGCTACAGCCATTGTACCATGGGAAAGGACCCATCGATGGCTCATGGGTCCAGTCGTGGTTCATGGCCTAGACAGGCTCCTTCGTGACCTTTCCACGGACCCACCTACAGGCCGTGGTTCGCCCTCGTGCATGGAACCTATAAGACTTGAAATTTTTCTAGGTTTCCCTCTTTCGAATTCGGGGTGTTACAGGAACTTTTCCTAGTGATACCATCCCAAACCCCAAGAATGATTTATGAAGTTTGAGGACTATGTCATGCCGCAATATTAAATAAGGCGCTTCTTTGAAGGCAACCTAAGTCTTTACTTTTGTTCTTACTACTTTTGAATAACGTGCATTGTGAGAGCAGGTGAAAAAAAGGTTGAAAAATCGATAAGGGTAGACTCAGTGAGGCCATTACCTAAAGGGAAATGCATAAAATGTACTAGGCAGACTGATTATTTTCCTCCCTTTGAGCATGAAAAGTTGGTAAAGTGCACTGTCAAGATCGGCGATCAGAATTCCAAAGGGAGATTCACCGAAGTGTATTATGTGGACTTCATCGGGTTCGCCAAATCAACCTTCAGGTTTGGCAATTGTTTAGGCAGGTTCGGCAAGCTTAAACTCTAGAAGGCGATACGCCAAACCCATTTAGCGACGTTAGTGAGTGCACCGAACGGGCCGGGTATAAAAAGTCCCATGGTAATTTTTAATTCAAAAATCAACACCCTTTGAATCCTTAGAGCCTTTTCATTTCCCCTCTCTTGCATTGTGTATTTTGAATAATTTTGTTCCATGTGTGAGCGTATTGAAAGTTCTAGGAGTGCATTTGATCAGACCTCAAGTCAACCCAATTCCAATTCCTTAATTTCTTGTTTGTTTTTCGGCACTAAGGTTTGTGTTTCGACTTCTTGTTGATAAATTTGAGTTTAAATTGTATATATGGTGTGGTATTGAGCCTTTTAACTAGATTAATTGTTTAAATTTGTTGAGTAGCATAATATTGTTGAAATTGAACTATACCCATGTTATTTTGATTGTGAATGCCTTTCTAAATGATGAATCATGATTGTGTTGGTTAGAAAGTTAAATAGAGTTGATATACTTGTTGGGTCTGTGTTTAATTGAATGTGAGTGAAGTTTAAGTAGCTCAGTGTTGACCCATTACATGATTTTTCTCAATGAAAGACAGGGTAACTACATTCTTAATAAATTGGTGGAAATTTGAGTGCCCATGGGTTGAAAAACATATAGGTGGATTGTAATTGTTGGGGGAAACTCGTATTTGTTGTGCATGTTTGATTTGGATATGAAATTTAGGCACTGGGTTGAAAATTCCTATTCGGCGAGCTTGTCTTAGCTCGCCAAGGAAGATGGGTGAATCGTCGAGTAACACCTAACTCTTTTTCTTGAGTTTGTGCATGGACTTTGGTACTGTCCCATTCAGCGGGTTTGTCTTAGTCCGCCGAACTCATTTGGCGAATCGCTAGTGGGAGAGTATATTGCCTTTATGCCTATGTTTGTCCCTTTTGCGTTGTTAGTTTCGGCTGACTTGTCATAGCCCGCCAAAACCAACTCGATGAATCATTAAGTTGTCATTAACTCATCAGAGCTCACCGATCTTGTAGGGCAATACGCATTCCCGTTAGGTGAGCCTCAAGACTGTCTTCAAGCTTGATTCAAAGTGCTTTAGATTTCAATTAACCTTCACAAATCTTATGTTGTAATGTGTGCCTTGAAGGTAATGGTGAGACGAAACAGTAAAAATGTGGTCTTGTTTAACACTGAGTGAGGCAGGGAGTCTACTGCACATCTTTATCCTCAGGAGAAACAAAAGGGCGTCTCAATCAATGAGTCATCTGAGGCCTAAAATACTCAAAATACCAACCCTCAGACACCTAAAAGCGTGGTTAAAAAGGAAAGGAAGCATATTGCCATGAAATAGGTGAATATCCACTCAAAGTTAGTGTCAATGGCAGAAGACCCCAACCCTGTTTCACGTGTTATCCCGATTATAGATCTAAGATCTTTGAATAGGCTCAACTTGGATGGGGAACACACAATTCTAGAGGAGCACCGACTTTCCATTGATGGGGTTATGATTAAGTACCCCACAATATGGAGGGTAATCAAATTCCACAAACTGGAATAGTTCACAAGGGTCAGGAAACCATACATACCCAAGTGGGTACGAGAGTTCTATGATGCCTATGCAAGGGCATTGGTGAAGAAGAGGAAAGGTATTGTCTAGAAGACACTAGATGAAGAAGAGGTCTGAGGTTAAATTGGGTAGTGTCATAGCACTGTGATTAATGAAGTACTGGGCACCCCAGACAATCTAACTAGCAAATTTAAGACCAAGATGGCCACACCTTTGGATTAGTTGAAAGAGTGCTTGTCCCCTCTAATACCCGATGAATCTGCACCATCTTGGTTGGATGAGGTCCCAAGATTGAAAAGTACTTGGGAAAAGTGGCGAGGTACTGGTTTGGCTTTATCGGTAGCAACATGATGCCATCCAAAAATGAGTCTATACTCAGGCATTCAAAGGTCATGTTAGTGGGTTCCATATAATCATGGGAGAGATATGACTGTGAGACAGACAGGAGCAGACTTCTCTTCCCTTTTAGGTGCTCATTACCCAGCTTTGTGAGAAAGCTGGAGTCCCCTTTAGAGTAAAAATTGATGTCAAGATCATGCCGATCTCATCTAGTGATATTCAGAGGATCCAGGTTGAGTTCTTAAAAGATGATGCAACTTAGAAGACGCCACCACCAAACTCCTCTCTAGTGGTATACCCTGCCACATTGACAGTTGAGGACAATGCATCTTCTCCTTTTGAGGAACAGGTAGGTATTCATATTCCTTCATTTGATGCTAGTTTATCTGATTCCGCTACTACATCTACACCTTCTTCTTCTATATCCAGTGCTAGTGTAAGGCCTCCCCCTTGTCCTGTGGCCTATCCTACTTTGACCCAGACACTTATATACTAGATATGCAGTCTTGCCCAGTCAGTAGATGTTCAAGTTGCCCGGGTTGAGAAGAACTTGCCCAAGCTCATTGATCAGGCAATTCAGAATGCCTTGGCTTCTTTGACTGAGCGGGTGGTCAAGTGTGAGAAAGCAGCTCAGGTCCACACTGTGAGATTAAATGAGTTTACTGTGAGGATAGCACTGTTGAAGAAAACTGAGGGTAGAACAAGTGGATTGGACACTCTTATGGCTGAGGTTGCCAAGTTGAAGGCTGAGGTGGTCCAGATTCAGTCTGTGGACATATCGACACTTTGGGGCGAGGTTCCCTTTTCAGATATTGCTGCTCCCGCACTCGTGATGCCTAGTGTTGCACCTTCTTTTTCTGTATGTGAGGACATTATAGATGAGGATGATAACGATGAGGAGTTGGCTAAGGAGACCAATGGGGAGGGGTTGAGAGAGGATGAGAATGGGTTTGTTGAGACCCTAATAGCGCGACACGAGACCGAGGAGGTCATCATTTAGGCTACCCTAGAGAGCTCACTCAAAGAAACTTTAGTTGTTGGGCCCAGTGGATTCACTCCAGACTCCCACACACTCCTATTGTTGAGAGGGGCACTGATGCCCAATCCAAGTAGTCCTTGCCACCTCGCATGCTCCTATTGCGAGACAAAGATGCTCACTTGAGGCTTCTTCACCGGAAACTCCAAATGAGAGTACTTCATAAGCGTAGCCTGTCAGGGCGATCATATATCTTAGCCTCCCCATATTACATTTATTTTACATTGAGGACACTGATTTATTTTTTTTGTGGGGTGAGGGCCTTCATGCCAATATTCTCCTTTTGCTTGTATTTTGTTTGTTTAATATTTTAAACTTTTGTAGTTAATGTTTTGTTTATATTAGAGTGCTTCTCTTTTGATAAAATGTATCTCTTTACTTCAATATTTATTCTCTCTTGATTAATTCAACCCCCCATGAGTCTGAATAGTGAAATGCTTTATGTTTTCATTTATAAAAATTTGAGAATACATTTCGTTCAATATCGATGTCTTAAATAGTACTCATGGTGAATACATGATGCGTACAGTCGATGTTGCGACAGAGAAATTGATGTGGTTACACCGTTTGAGTAATATCTTTGATTCTTGTGTTGACTACCTGTGTTTGGATGTGAGTCTTGCAATGAACATCGCATGTATGTTTTTTTAACTTTTTGAGATGTTCTAGACAAGTGTATTTCAAAGAGTTTATGTGTGGTGAGTTTTACTTGAAAACATGCATGTGGAGTCCTATAATTTACCTTATTAGTCTAATTTGATAAATCTTGGTGAATGTGAGACATAATCTTGGGCTAAAATTGTAACACCTCGAATTTAAGAAAGGTTAGAGAAGGAGTTAAGGGGGAACTCACAAGCCAAAACCGGACCATGGGACTTGCATGGAGACCCACACGGGCTATGAAGGGAACCACGATCTGTCTAAGGGTTCGTGTAAGCTCCCCCAAGACCTGCCTCGCAAGGATCCCTCGCACGAAGGCCTTAACAGCTCGTGGAGAGGGAGACAACTTGTGGAAGAGATCGTGGGAGCTTGGCAGTGGTTTCCATGGCCAGCATCCCTCCCAAGAAGTCCTTAACGGCCTGTGGTGAGATGACGGGCCATGGTCGTCGTCGTCAAAGTGCCCCACCAGCAGGGGCCTCTTCCCAAGCCACTGGTCCAAGGACCACGACTGCATAAACGGCTCGTGGTTCCTTAGATGACTCGTGAACGCCACCATTTGGGGGTTGCGTCAGCTATAAGTCAGGGGCTTTTGGGTCTTTTCCTAATTATTCTATCCTAATACTCTGTCGGTTTGCCCTTACCTATAAGTCCTATATAAGTGTTTTAAACCCCATATTTCCCCAATTGAAATCATTCTCTCAAATTCCAAAAATAAGAACAAGTCTTCCTCTCAAAATATTGCTCACTGTAGAAAGCTAAAGAAGAAGGGATCAACCTAGGATTTTAAGTCAAGTCTCCAGTTCCACCATTGAAGGCAAGATTTTGGCATTGAGGTATGATAGTTTTTATCCATGGTGCCCTTTACTTCATGGAGTTCCCAAATTCTCTAATTTACAAAGATAGATTCCCCAATTTAGTTAGGGTTTTCTTCCATGTCAGGGGTTCCTCTAGATATTGACTTAATTGATTGTTTTATGATCTATCAAGTATGAATTGATATTATTACATGATTTTATGATGAATTCCCATGAACCCATGTCTAACCCATGTTTTCTAGATATTAATGATTGAAAGTGGGTTCTGATCTATGAAAGGTGAATTATGGAATTATGCATGTTCTTATGAAATTGTTGTAAATGTTTTAAGGATGCTTTGAGAGTAAAGTATCAATGATGTTGTTTTTGTTGTGTTGTTGAAAGGATTTCTCACATATACATGAAAGCATGATTACGAAAGGATAATATTAGATAAGAAGGGTTCTTAAGTTTGAAAGGCTTTCTCACCTAAAATGAGCCTATGTTAAGGAGTTATTCTAATGTTGAGGCAAGAGGTGATTACCCATGTTCTATATTGAAAGAAAAGAGGAGATTACCCGGGTAACATGATGCAAGGAAAAGAAGCGATTACCCATGTTCCTTTAAAAGATAAGATTAGCATAATCAAGAACTATTCAGTGGAAGTTAATCTTAGAATCGAGAGGGAAAGTGGTGATTACCCTTGTCCCATAAACTATGTGTCAATATAGGATTGTCTAGATAGACATTAGTTAGTGGATCCACATAAGCTAGAAGTTCATGAACCTTACCTTGAAAAGTAAGACAACTCTTTTAGGTGTGGGAGACATCGAATTCCATGCTAATCGCTCACATGGTCTTATATGTCGGATAAAGCTACTTCCCACAAGCAATCAATGATGAATTAAGGTTACTTCAAGGAAGTATCTCATACATGTTTAAGATGATGACTATGTGCGTTGACCATGTTTTATGACTCATGTTTTCTAACTTTTTATCTCATGTTTAAGCTTTGTCATTGCATCTCATGAAGGTATCTCTTTTAAGTGTGTTTTAAAATGTTTTATGCATGGCAAACATACTTGGTACATATTTTGTACTAACGTATACTCTTGCCTACATTTTTTGAAAATGTAGGGTCCAGCCTTACAGATTCACACTTCCATGGCTAGGGATAACATCTAGAAGATTGAAGTGTTGGTGAGTCCTCATATTCCAAGGACCGGGCTTGATTTTCCTTTTTGTCTTTACTTTCAGTTTTGAGAACTTGATGTGCGGGTTGCGCCCCGATAAACTCTTAGGCAATAGATAGATTTTGGGTCGATGTTTAGACTTTTTCACTTTTCTCTATTAAACTCTTATATGTTGAACTATAATTTAATCTCTTGATTTCTATCATCTTGTCCAAGTATGATAAGTAGCTTGTATGGGGCCTCTCAGGGTACTATACGCGATGTTACGCCTAGGGGCTACCTTTGGTCGTGACAAACTTGGTAATCAGGGCACAAGGTTTAGAAAGGTCCTAGGAAGTCTCATAAGCCACTTTGAGTAGATTCTTGTTCATGAGTGTGAATTGCGCCACACTTATGAATGAAGGGTTATAAGATGTTTAGGAAACTCCACTTCTTTCATAACTCTAAAGTCATGCAATAGAGTTTTACTCTATAATATCTCTCTCCTAATCCTTATCCAATCCTCTACAGGATATGGCGACTCGAAGGGCATATGCTAGGAGGAATGCGGGAGATAATGTGAATCAAGAGGCTCCTCCTCAAACTTCTCTAGTTCTGGCCTATTCTTTGGCTGAGCAAGTGACTAATGCGGAGTTTAGGGCTGCTTTTCAAGTATTAGCTCAAGCCATGACGGCCCAAGACAATGGGGAGGTTGTGGTCCCCATGAACCCAAATGTGGGCACGACTCCATCTAGAGTGAGAGACTTCACTAGAATGAATCCTCCAGAGTTTCATGGTTCTAAGGTTGAGGAAGATCCTCAAGAGTTCAATGATGAGGTTTACAGGGTTTTGATGATCATGGAAATGACGCCGGTAGAAAAGTCAAAATTGGTCGTTTATCAACTTAAGGGTGTTGGCTAAATATGGTTCAACAAATGGAAAGAAGGGAGAACAGTTGATGTCGGTCTTCTTGATTGGGAAAGTTCAAAGTCGCTTTCCTTGATAGGTTCTTTCCTCTTGAGATGAGGGAGGCAAAGGTTCTTGAATTCATCAACCTTCGTCAAGGAAATATGAGTGTGAAGGAATATGTCGTGAAGTTCACACAATTGTCTAGGTATGCTCCTACTATGATTGTCGACCATAGCACAAGGATGAGTAAGTTTGTTGTGGGTGTGTCTAAGATGGTGGTTAAGTAATGTAGTACCAACATGCTTGTCAATGATATGGATATCTCTCCTCTCATGGTTCATGCTCAACAAATCGAATAGGAGAAACTTAAGGAAAATTCTAGGGATGAAAATAGGGCAATGATCGGTGATGGTAACTTCTCACACTCAAGATTCGATGGACATGGTCGTTCTAAATTTCTACAAAGGTTTTTCGGTCAAGGTTCCTCCAATGCTCCTTCCATGTTCAAAAAAGATAGGGTGTCTAACCCTAAGCCTCAAGGAGGAAATAGTGGTGGATCTTCATTGCCTACTTGTGCTAAGTGTGGAAGGAAGCATGAGGGTAGATGTCTCACGGGTTCCAATGCTTGCTTTGGTTGTGGTAAGATGGATCACAAGATAAGAGATCGTCCCTCCATTGCTATGAATAAGGGAGATAACCGTCAAAGGAATCAACCCAATCCTTCATTTAGTCCTAGTAGAAGTCTGAAGCAAAATAGATTTTATGCAATTCAAAATTGTGGTGAATAAGAGGGTTCTCCCGATGTGGTTATCAATATATTGAAAGTTTTCCAACTTGATGTTTATGCTTTACTTGACCCCGGTGCTACCTTGTGTTTAGTGACGCCATATATGGATATGAGGTTTGATACCCTTTCGGATGTGTTGTTAGATCCTTTTTTTGTCTCTACTCTTGTTAGTGATTCTGTTGTGGCTAAAAGAGTCAATAGGAAGTGTCCCATATCCTTCCCTCATAGAGTCACTCTTGTTGACCTCGTAGAGCTTGATATAATAGATTTTGATATTATTCTTGGTATGGATTGGTTGCATGCATGTTACGCTTCTATTGATTGTAGAACCCGTGTAGTCAAGTTTTAGTTTCCAAATGAATCTATCCTAGAGTGGAAAGGGGGAAATTCTATGCCTAAGGGTCAGTTCATTTCTTGTGTTAAAACTAGAAATATGATTTCGAAGAGTTGCATTTACCATCTAGTTAGGGTGAGGGATATAGATTCTGAGACCCCTACTCTTCAATCGGTCCCCGTTGTTAATGAATTTTTGGACGTGTTTCCAGATTATCTACCCGGTATTCCTCCCGAAAGGGAAATAGACTTCAGCAATTACCTTCACCCAGATACGCAAACTATCATTATTCCTCCTTATCATATGGCCCCATCAGAACATAAGGAATGAAAGGAGCAGTTGAAAGAGTTGTTGGATAAGGGTTTTATCTGACCGAGTATCTCTCCATGGGGTGCTCCAGTTTTGTTTGTTAGAAATAAAGATGGTTCGCTCTATATGTGTATGACTACCGGTAATTGAATAAGGTTACCATTAAGAATAAGTACCCCCTCCGTAGGATAGATGATTAGTATGACCAACTTCAAGGAGCAAGCAACTTTTCTAAGACTGACCTTCGGTCGGGTTATCACCATTTGAGGGTGAAGGAAGATGACATTCCGAAGACGGCCTTTCGAACTTGGTATGCTCATTATGAGTTTTTAGTGATGTCGTTTGGTTTGACTAATGCTCTGGCGAAATTTATGGATTTGATGAATATGTTGTTTAGACAATACCTTGACATATTTGTGATTGTGTTCATTGATGATATATTGGTCTATTCGAGGAGTGAAGATGAGCATACCGATCATTTGAGGATTATGTTGCAAGTCCTCAAGGACCAATGACTATTTGCAAAGTTTAGTAAATGTGAGTTTTGGCTAAGGTCCATGGCTTTTCTTGGGCATATTGTTTCCGGTAAGTGTATTGAGGTAGATCGAAAAAATACAGATGTGTCAAGAGTTGGCCTAAGCCTCTAACCCCTTTAAATATTAGGAGTTTCTTGGGTCTAGCCAGTTACTATAGAAGGTTTGTTGAAGGGTTTTCTTTGATTGCTTCTCCTTTGACGACATTGTCTCAAAAGAAGGTTAAGTTCATATTGTCAAAAGCGTGTGAAAAGAGTTTTAAAGAATTAAAGGATAGACTTACTTCCAATTTGGTGTTGACTTTATCGAAAGGGACAGATGGTTTTGTCGTTTATTGTGATGCCTCGAGAGCTGGGGAAGGATGTGTCCTGATGCAAAATGGGAAAGTCATTGCCTATGCTTCAAGGCTGCTTAAGATTCATGAAAAGAATAATCCGACCCATGACCTTGAACTAGTGGCGCTTGTGTTTGCCTTAAAGATTTGGAGGCATTATTTGTATAGTGTTCATGTGGATGTCTTTACCGGCCACAAGAGTTTGCAATATGTGTTTAACCAGAAGGATCTAAATCTTCGTCAATAGAGATGGCTTGAATTGTTGAAAGACTATGACATGAGTGTTCTCTATCACCCTGATAAGCCGCATGTGGTGGAGGATGCTCTTAGTCGATTATAGATGGGTAGTGTTGCTCACATTTAAGATAATCAGAAAGAGTTGGTTCGTGATGTTCAAAGATTGGCCCAATTGGGTGTTCGGTCAATTGACTCTACTAAGGGTGGTGTTGTGGTTCAGAATTGTCTTTTGTGGCTGATGTGAAGGCCAAGCAAGGTCTTGATCAAACTTTGGTTGAATTGAAAGAAGTAGTGCTTAAAATGTATGTGGAAGCTTTCTCCCAAGGGAGAGATGGTATATTTCAATATCAAGGTCGTTTGTGTGTTCCTAATGTAGATGACTTGAGAGAATAGATCTTGTTAGAAGCCCAAGTTTATCCATACTCCATTCACCCGGGATCCACCAAGATATACCGTGACTCGCGGGAGGTCTATCGGTGGAATGGGATGAAGAAGGATATTACGGAACTTGTGGCTAAGTGTCCTAATTGTCAACAAGTGAAAGTTGAGCATCAACATTCGAGAGGTTTATCCCAAGATATTAGCATTCCTACTTGAAAGTGGGAAGATTTGAACAAGCACTTCATTGTGGGTTTGCCTCTCATCTGACGACAACATGACTCAATTTGGATTATTGTAAATCGGATGACGAAATTAGCTCATTTCATTCCTGTCAAGGTTTATTATTCGGCGCAGGTCTATGCCAAGTTGTATTTGAAGTAAATAGTGAGGTTTCATGGAGTGCCCTTATCCATTATCTCCGATCGTTGTACCCAATTCACTTTTCAGTTTTGGAAATCTTTCCAGAAGGGTCGCGATACTCGTTTTAAGCTTAGTACAACGTTTCACCCACAAATTAATGGGCAAGCGGAACGTACTATCCAAACTTCAGAAGACATGTTGAGAGCATGTGTAATTGAGTTCAAGGGTTATTAGGATGATCACTTTCCTTTAATTGAATTTGCCTACAATAATAACTATCACTGAAGAATTGGTATGGCTCACTTTGAGGCCCTATGTGGTACGAGATGTAGATCTCTAATAGATTGGTTTGAGATGTGTGAAACTGCCCTAATAGGTACTGAATTGGTACAAGTGGCTATGGATAAAGTTTGACTAATTAGAGAAAGGTTGAAAATGGCTCAAAGTCGACAAAAGTTATATGCCGGTGTTAGAAGAAGAGATCTTGAGTTTGATGTTAATGATTGGGTCTATTTGAAAATTTCACCCATGAAGGGTGTAATGAGGTTTTGCAAGAAAAGGAAGCTTAGTCCCTGATATGTGGGCTCATATCAGATTTTGAGGCAAACTGGCAAGGTTGCTTATGAACTTGATTTGCCTAGTGACCTGGCGTCGATGCATTCGGTTTTCCATGTCTCCTTGTTGAAGAAATGTTTTGGAGATCCGACATCCATAGTTCCCTTAGATGGTTTTGGAATTGATGAGAATCTTTCTTATGAGGAATTTTCGATTGAGATTTTAGACCCGCAAGTTAAAAGGTTGAGCAATAAAGAAGTTGCTTCTGTGAAAGTTCTTTGGAGGAATCGGTTAGTTGAGGGTGCTACTTTGGAGGCCAAGGCCGATATGATGTTCTGTTATCCTCATCTATTTCCCTCCGTCTTTACTCAAGCTTGAGGTATTTAGCTCCTCATGGTTTACTCATTAGGTGTCATGTGTCTTAGATTTTCCCGTGATTTCCTCATTATGTATGATTCATGAAAAATTTAATTTTTGAGAAAACGAGTTACTTGATTTATTTCTACATGTTTATGTGTGTTTCAGTATGAGTTGCATATAAACTTCATGATATGATGTTTTGAACATACTTTAGCTTGGAGTTGATGTTTCCTCCTCGAATATGTGCACCTATGTGATTGCAAGCATGTTGGGCTATTAGGTTTGAGTTCCTATCTTCCTTATGATGTCTTATATCTCATTCGGGGATGAATGACCCCAAGGGGGAGATAATGAAACACCTCGGATTTGAGAAAGGTTAGAAAATGAGTCAAGGGGGAAACTCAAAAGCCAAAACAAGACCATGGGACCCTCCATGGAGCCCCACACTGGCCGTGAAGGGAACCACGGTCCGTTTAAGGGCTCTTGGTAAGCTCCCCCTAAACTAACCTCACATGGATCTCTCCCACGGAGGCCTTGGTGGTTCGTGGAAAGGGAGATGGCTCGTGGGAGCTTGGAAGTGGTTGGCATGGCCATCATCCCTCCCACGGAGGCCTTGACAGCCCATGGTGAGGATGACGGGACGTGGTGGTCGTCATCGAAGTGCCCCACCATTAAAGGCCTCTTCACAAGCCACTGGTCCAAGCACCACGACTGCCAAAATGGCTCGTGATCCCTTAGACGACTCGTGAAGGCCACCATTTGGGGGTTGCATCAGCTGTAAGTCAGGGGCTTATAGGTCTTTTCCTAATTATTCTATCCTAATACTATATCGTTTTTCCCTTACCTAGAAGTCCTATATAAGTGTTTTTAACCCCTAATTTCCCCAATTGAAATCATTCTCTCAAATTCCAAAAAGAAGAACAAGTCTTCCTCTCAAAATATTTCTCTCTCTAAAAAGCTTAAAGAAGAAGGGATCAACCTAGAGTTTCAAGTCAAGTCTCCAATTCCTCCATTGAAGGCAAGCTTTTGGCATTGAGGTATGATAGTTTTCATCCACGGAGCCCTTTCCCCAATTTAGTTAGGGTTTTCTTCCATGTCATGATTCCTTTAAATATTGAATTAATTAACTATTTTATGATCTATCAAGCATGAATTTATATAATTACATGATTTTATGATGAATTCCATGAACCCATGTCTAACCCATGTTTTCTAGATACTTATGATTGAATGTGGGTTTTGAACTATGAAAGATGAATTATGGAATTATGCATGTTCTTATGAAATTGATGTAAATGTTTTAAGGATACTTTGAAAGTAAAGTATCAATGTTGTTGTTGTTGTTGTTGTTGTTGTTGTGTTGTTGAAAGTATTTCTCACATGCACATGAAAGCATGATTATGAAAGGATAATCTTATATAAGAAGGGTTCTTAAGGTTGAAAGGCTTTCTCACTTCAAATGAACCAATGTTAAGGAGCTATTCTAATATTGAGGCAAGAGGTAATTACCCATGCTCTCTATTTAAAGACAAGAGGCGATTACCCGTGCCACATGATGCAAGGATAAGAGGCGATTACTCATGTTCCTTTAAAAGATAAGATGAATATAATCAAGAACTAGTCAGTGGAAGTTAAGCTTATAACCAAGTGGACAAGTGGCGATTACCCGTGCCCCATAGACTATGTGCCAACATAGGATTGTCTAGATATACATTAGCTAGTGGATCCAAATAAGCTAGAAGTTCATGGTCCTTACCTTGGTAAGTAGGATAACTCTTTTCCGTGTGGGAGACCCCGAATTCCATGTTAATAGCTCACATGTTCTTATTTGTCGGTAAAGGCTACTTTCCACAAGAAAGCTATGATGAACTAGGGTTACTTCAAGGAAGTATCTCATACATGTTTAAGATGTTGAATATGTGTGTTGGCCATGTTTTGTGACTCACATTTTCTAACTCTTTATCTCATGTTTTAGCTTGGTCACTGCATCTCATGAAGGTTTCTCTTTTAAGTATTTTTTTTCAAAGCTATCATACTTGGTACATATTTTGTACTAACGCATACTCTTTCCTACATTTTCCCAAAATGTTGGGTCCGACCATAAAGATTTGCACTTTTATGGCTAGGGATCTCTTATAGAAGATTGAAGTGTTGGTGAGTCCTCATATTTTGAGGATCGATTTTTGTTTCCCTTTTTGTCTTTACTTTCAGTTTTGAGAAATTGATGTACGGGCTACGCCCTGATAAAATCCTATGTACTAGATGGATTTTGAGACAATGTTTAGATTTTTTCGCTTTTCTCTATAAAACTCTTATATGTTGAAACTATCTTTTAATCTCTTGATTTCTATTATATTGTCTAAGTATGCTAAATGGCTTGTATGTGGCCTCTCAGGGTCCTATATGTCATGCTACGCCTAGGGGCTACCTTGGGTCGTGACAAAAATTCAATGAGGGAGCATAATTTCCTATAAATCCCTCTGTGACTACCTTATGAGGGTTTGAACTATTTTGGCACCATTTGAGCCTAACCTATTTGTTGACACCCAAAAGAAGCCTTTTAAGAAAAAACTACCCCTACCTTCTCACCTAAAATCCTTTTTAAAGCATTATGATGTTTGAATAGCCAACTTAGGCCAAAATCCTAAGCCGGAGGTGTGGATAGGAAGGATGAATGAGAGTCAAGTGAAGGGCAAAGAAGAATAAATGAGGCTCAAAACTGAATGTTTTACAAAAAGAAGGAACCCCTCTTTATATATAAAAAGAATGTGTGTATTTGTCATAAATTTGATGAGAATAGCCTAGAAAAATGAAAATTAAAAAGTGAAGTTATTGAAATAAAAGGGAGTTCCAAATAAATTGAGTAGAAAGTCAAGATTTGAGTCCTCAAATGAGAAAGAATGAAAATAACTTGAGAATAGGTGATGATGATTGCCACTATGCTTTGAAAAGGGTGTAAGTCACGAATCTAAATTGACCATGCCTTAACCCTCATCCACATTACAAGCCTAAAAGACCCTTAAGGTCTTACATGAACCAAGTTGTTTGATGATTGGAAAATATGGGCAAACCTATGGAACAAAGCTTGCATGTATTTCTCTTTTGAGAGAGTGAGAGTTGCATTGATTGGTATTTCCTTTGTTGATTTGCTTTGTGAGAGCATGTAATCTTTCTTGATGTGAGGGCACTTAAATGAACTTGTTGAAACATGTTCTTTCAATATACAAGAAGCTAAAGTGAGCTTGAGCTTGTGTTAAGAGTAGTTAGTAATCATTTGAAGCTTTTTTTATCATGATTTAGGGTAACATGCTATTGAGAGTACTCTTGTCATGGCGCTTGCATTTTAATTCTCTTTGAGTATTCTTTTAGATACCCTTATTGAGGTTACTGTATTCTTGATTTACTTGAGGACAAGCAAGAGTTTAAGTTCGGGGTTTGATTAGTGGTAAATTTGCACTCATTTAAGGTCCATTTACCTCAATAATTGGTGTCCTCATAACTTTGTTCTTTTCTAATCAAATGTTGATGATTTGCAGCTATGAAGGACATTGGACAAGGCATGGATTGAAGCTTGAATGGGTGGAAAAAAAGTAAAAGAAGTGCAAAACAAACATTGTTGAGAGCCTAGCATGAAAGGGCGGATCGCCGACAGAGACCTTGCCCAATCTGACAAGACATAACACTTTTGTCCACCAAAGAGGGTCGGCAAATTCTAGTAGAAAAGGTGATATACCAAATGAAAAAGGCGGACCTGAAGCACATCGCCCAATTTGACAATGTTCAAGGCAAAGATTTAAGGCTCGAACGGCGAACTAAGGTGGTATTTTGTGATTCACCAATGTGAAAGGCTGACTCCATCGAGTTTGCCAACTAAGGTTCAAACACCTGAAGCCTAGAGCATCACGAAGGCGAGCTGAGGAATGAAGGACGATTTGCCGAGTGAGTTAGGTGAGCGTGACTAATGTGGTCGAGGTTGTCGCGAAGTGGATTTTTTAGCCAATTTTTTGGAAAATATAAATAGCCCAACGGTTAGAGTTTTAGGGGAGTTCGAGGAGAGAGTTGAACAGTTGATTTCAGGAGAAAGTTTTGAGAGAGAACACTTCACTTTTTAGAATAGTTTTTCTAGTCTTCTTGGGATTTTACAATAATAACTCTTATTTGGGAGATTATCTAATTGACAATCATCACTATGAGCTATGTCATTATATAACGTCTCGCCCACGCTGTCAGAACTGTCCTATACCTTGCTGGATTATAAGACATCCTCCACTAAGTGGATCCACTAAGCTATGCTTAAAAGCAATAAGGAATCATCTAAAAAATATGACCCGTTTTACCCATGTTGGCATACATGGTTTATGAGGACTTTGAGTTGTTTGAAATCGTCTCCATATTGGTACTACTCCCAATAATATAACTAATGCTCATATGTTTAAAAACATTTCCTTATCCTCAAACTTTAGGGTTATTACTCAAAAGGTTCTCTTAAAAGAGAGAGTGCTCAAAACTCCTAATGAACTCATTTGGAAATCAAAGTTCCCTCTCATTTTAAACGTAAAAACATTTACTCTTGGGAATACTTAGTTCCCTTATATTCATTTCAAAAACATGAAACTCAACTCTCCTCATTCTCATACTCATTTACTCAAGTCTTAAATTAAATTACAATTAATTGTAAAAGACTTCTTAAAATGGGGTTCATGTCGAATTATGGACGTGAACAACTCAATTCAAGGGTTTCAATAACCATATATAAAACTCAATATTCGAAACTCAATAACTCCAAAACTCAAGGACTCATCTCAAGAATGCTCGACTCATAGGGTTCATGTAGAATTATGGGCATGAACCACTCAACTCTAGGACCTCCATGAATAACATATAGTAATCCCACAATTAGGAATATAGTTTCAAAAGGATCAGGAACTCAATACTCAAGAACTCAAAACTCAAAGATACTACTCCTCTCAATAATACTCAATTCATAGAGTTCATACGAAATTATGGACATGAATGACTCGACTCAAGGGTCAAAATGACTATAGAACTCATGGGTACAACTCTTCTCATTCTCATGCTTACTTCATCAAAACTTAACTCAAACCTATAGTTAATTTCAAAGGAATTCTCACCTTGACTCAAAGACTTTATTAGAAGGGGACTCAAAGGTTTTCTCAAAATGACTCGAAGAACTCCCTCGAACTTTGCTCTTAACTCTATCTTGAATTTTAAATGTGAATTCAAGAATTATGATTTGGATATATAGGACTTCTCATTGATTAGATGTAGTTTGGATAGTAAAAATCAGTAAGAGAGAAGATACATTTTAAAAGAACTTAGACGAAACGAATGACAGAAAATGAGCGGGGGCAGGTGACCCTAGCGCCAGCCTCACATCAACTGCAGCCCATTTCTGGCGCACTGCAGGAGTTGCACGCCAGCCCTCATGGTGCATCTGTGGTGTGGTGTGGCGTACCAACCCTCCTAGCGCATCTGTGGCGCGTCGCGCTACCCCTTCCCCAAAATGTTCAAACAAATTTTTCTTCTCAATTTTTGGTCCTAATTCACTTAGAATTGACTGATTTCTTCCAAACTCTCTTAGATTCATATACCCAAATCTCCTCAAGAACAACCCTCAAACTCAAACCCTCACCTCAAGAACTTATCAAATTCCAATAATAAAGATTGTAGAACGGAACTTCAAGAAAACTCAACAACAACTTCAATACACAGATTTCATGGACGAATTTGATAAAGAAACTCATGATTGGCGTGAGGGTGACCTAACCCATCACATGAAAACTTACATACCTCAAAGAACTAGGTTCTTGGCGAAATCTTGGATGAACGCTTGAAACCTTGAACTTTTTCTCCTCTTGAATCTTCTCTCTAACCCCTAAATGTTTTGGGGGTGAATGAAACTGATTCTAATCAGTATAGACCCTTAATTTGGTGTAATTCATGCTTAGACTAAGTAGGGTAAGGAAAAATACTAAAATATCCCTCCTTAGTTTGGATGTAAAGGCCCTATCTAGAGAGGCTGCACTCAGACGGTCATATCTCCCTGATCCGAACTTGGATTTTAGCAAACTCAACAACGTTGGAAAGAGGACTCCAAGATCTTCAATTTGATACCTCATGGGCCACTAAACTCATTATGTGTTAAAAGTTATGGTCGTTTGAAGTTGACCCAAAACTTAAAAGAACTTACAGATGACTTGAATGAATTTCTCTTTAGTTCTTTTTGGAACTCGAGGTGCTACATCTAGTGAACTTGACACCTAAGAAAATCTAAATTCCTCGGTAAAATCTTACTCACAACGAAGAATGGTTCGAATCTTAGCCCAAAAATTTTTGGGGTGTTACAATAATATACCAACCTCACACAATGAATTTGTATACAACTAATTAACTTTAAAAAAGGTGGTTTGACACCACAATGGAACACGAGATCTTGACAAGATATACAAAAATAATCAAGAACCAAAACTGGTCGAAATACAATAAAAGCACCAAAATTGATCAAAACTAATCGAAAATATCAATTAAAGTATTTGTCAGTTAATTGAACACAATATAGGCATCAAAACTGATCGAAAAATACATTATTCTTCAGCCTATTATAGTAATGGCTAAATTGTTGGTATAATATACGAACCTCACACAATGAAGCTGTAAACAACTAATTAACTTCGAAAATATGGTTTGACAACACAATGAAACACAACATCTTGACAATATATACACAAACAATTATGAACCAAAACTGATCGAAATACAATTAATGCATCAAAACTGATCAAAAATATCAATTAAAGTGTTAATCAGTTAATTGAACACAAAATATGCACCAAAACTGATTGAAAGTATCAATTAAAGTGATATCCAAAAGTATAACAAAAACACTTGTTAAAGAACAAAAATTCAATAACATATTTTATAATATATTGTCTTAACGGAAGATACTCCTTTTTAATCCTTTCTCTTCTGAATTAACTGACCGCATTTTCCAGTTGCTTCACTTTCACTAATAGTATCAGTAGCAATTTTCCTCTTTCCATAATTCTAAAGTAATGCTTCATATCTCAAACAAAATTTTGTAGCATCAAAAATTGACGTTGAAATGTTCTTAAGAGGAAAAATAAAAATGATGAAAGTGATGAACTGATGAGAGAAGAAAATAATGGTGAAAAGGAAGAATATGAACAGAAGAGAGAAGATAACAATGGCTAAAATTTCTCCCAAATAAAAACTACATAGGTAATAATGAATTTTAGAAGGAATAAATTGTTGGAAACATAGAAAGGTTTTACTTTGCATTGATTGAATCAAAAAGAAAGAAAATAAAATAATAGTGAAAAGGCAGTAACGTGTGAATTGAAAACTGTAATTGAAGAGATAAATAAGGCACATAATCCCACAAGAGGAGAGACGAAAATCGAAATTAAATAATTAAATTAAATTCAAAAATCAATTATTCTGCTATGTTTGTAATTTATAAACTACGTTGGTAATTAAATAAAAGTATGTACATACAATGTTAATTAAAGTCTTAAGTAGTATATTATTGTAATTTCACCCCCAAAAAATTCAATATAGTTATTGTTGCTATTGCAAAGTATATGTAGAGTTTGGAGGTTGATTAAATTTATTCGAAGAATTAAAATTTAAACAAATTTTAAAAGTTTGATACTGTGAGTTTTCTAATTATTTATATTTCGTTATCTCTATCAGTTTCTCATTTATTACTATTATATATTCTGGTTGGAAAAGATGTCTTAATTTAATAAAATATGTTTTGTGTATCCTTTTTAAATTGAATGAATAATTTGAAAGTCGTAGATCTGCCATTTAAATTTACTATAATTGATTAAGAAAAATTGTTGAATGGGACACAAAATTAGGTTGTGTTATACCACTACATATATGCTTTCCTCCATATAATATTTATTATTTTATCGTCATTTTGTAATAATGATTTTTATATACAAGAATTATTGTGAAAATAAGTGAATTTGAGAATGGAGTACACAATAGAATTATTTATGCCAAATAGTTAGAGTTGATGATCATATTAATTATTTATGATGTGAATTTTTTTTTTAGAAAATCGTATTAGTACTTACGCGGTTAAGTATTAAATGAATAGACAACTTGACCATCAATTTAAGTATTTCCTCAACCTACTAATTAATTATAACTAAAAGTGAGTTTTAACACTACAACTAGACATAAGTGTCCGTGCTAGATCTGCTATTTCTTTTGTCTAAATCTATGCGATATAGATAGAATTTGAAAAGTCAATTAAATTTTAATATGATTTTAGATATTTTAAGTTGTTATATGAAATCATCCCCCATGGGAGTATATAAATGCAATATTGATGCTTCTTATCAGCTCGAATCAGGAGTTGGGTGTATAGCCTTTTGTTTTAGAGATATACGAGGAGATTTGAAATATGCAGAATCTAGAAGAATTAATACTATATCTATTTTGGAGGCAGAGGTCATGGCAATTAAGGAAGGGTTACAGTACTGCAGTCAAGGAAATTTCCTTCCCTTGATAATTGAGACAGACTCACTGGTGGCTCAGAAAGTTATACATGACGTATGGGAGGTCCCATGGCAGATAGCTTGGGATATCAGGCACATTCAGACAATGATAAGGAGTCATGGGGTGGAGATGGTTCATGTCCTCAGAGAAGGGAATAGCCTCGTTGATGCTTTAACTAAGTCGTTTGTTCATTTTGCAGGTACAGAGAGACAACAATATCGAAATATGCAGGAACTACCACAACATGCCAAAGCTATTTTGCAACAAGACAAAGAAAAGACTCCTAATTTGAGGATCCAAAACAAGCATTATAATGGTGCTTAAAAAATAAAAAAGAGCACCACATCAGTTCAAAGCAAATCAGGAGAGGACTAAACTAAGAAGGTGAAAGATTACCTTAGTCTCCTGGAAAAGGTTGAGCGATGCAAGGTCGAAGATTAGTCGACTTAAACAGTGGTATTAATTCCGGTGGGGTTCAACCTGTTGAGGAGAATAATCAAGGACTGAGTATCAAAACATAGCTCAAAAATGAGTAAAAAAGCTTATCTCAATAGATCTTGTCTTCAAATCTGGATGGCGACTGAAGCGTATCCCCAAAATTCTTGCGCATATCTTGAGATCTAGCTCAGATCGATAAAATTTAGGTAGAAGAAGTCTTCAAAGGTATTTGAATCATTACATCAGTGAGATTTGTTGATGTGGAAGTGATTGCAATCCATACCTGGATCGATATCAAACAGAGCTCATATCAAGAGGAGGTGAGTATTTAGAAGGTCTGTCACATCAGAGAAGCTGAAATTTTTTTCAGACATTAGAGTTTATTTCCTTTTTTGTTAGTTTGTTTTCTTCTTCCTGTAGTTTACTTTGTTTTGTTGTTTTTCAATCGGGCCACTTTTGGACTCAATTGGTATTGATTTATGTTTTTAATAAAGCTGTGGAATTGGTCCACATTTAAACTAAAACAAAAAAATAATAATAATAAAAGAATTTCTAAAATACCCCCAACTCATGGTAAACAGGGAGCTCAACTCTCCCTTATATTTAAGGATTAAGGAGTAAAGTAATATAAGTAAAGTAATTTGACTATCACTTACCACACCATAAAAGAATTTATCATTGAATTAGAAACAAATGAAAATATAAAATAAAAATAAACGGTATCAAGTTAGTTCAGCTGAAAATTTTGAGGAGTGGTTTTAGTGCCCTTATTATTTCAAATTTTAATTTTAAATTGTACACTGAGGATAGTTATTAATTTTAATATTGTGTAAAAATAAAATATATCACTAAGATTACTTCAGTGGTTAGTGATGTCTCTCTAACTGTGGAAGGAGAGATATAATAGCCTAATAAACAGGCTGAGGAAACAATCAACATATATTTTAGGTGTCAAAAATGTCCTTAAATTATGTGAAAGAAACAAAAATGCTCTCCATTTAAAATTTGGCTCAAAAATGTCTTTACCGTCAATACTTTCGTTCAAAAATGTCGTTAAACTATGCGAAAGGAACAAAAATGCCCTCCGTTTGTAGTTTGGTCCAAAAATGCCCTTACCGTCAATATTTTGGTCCAAAAATGCCATTATTGTTATTTAATGGGTCAAAAATGCTCAAATTCCAAATAAATATATTATTATTTTCTCTTTAACACATTCTTTTTCTAATAATATTTTTTTAAAATTAGCAAATGTTTATCTTACTTCAATTCAGAAAAAAATAAAAAATAAAAATATTTCTTATTTTATTATCATTATTTTTATCGTTAAATAAATATAAATTAATGATGGATATACTATGATCTTGTATATATGACATATATAATCTGTCGAAAGGGTACATGAAGTTACTCTATTTTAATTGATAAAATGAGATTAAGAAGAAAAAAATATTTCTTACATTTTTATTTGTTAAAGTGATTTTAGAAGAAAGAAAACAAGAATAGTGTTCTTTAATAATATTATAATTAGGAAGAAGATGTGTTTAAAAAGAAAAAATATATATTTATTCAGAAAAGAGCATTTTTGACCAATTTTGTAACTATAAGGGCATTTCTGGATCAATGTATTGACTACAAAGGCATTTTTGAGCCAAAGTATTGACGGTAAGGACATTTTTGAGCCAAACTATAAACGGAGGGCATTTTTGTTCTTTTCACATAGTTTAAGGGCATTTTTTACCCTTTTTCCTATATTTTATTATAATTTCTATTGTATAAAAAAATTTAATTTAATATTTTATGATTGGTATATTTTTAATTAAATTCATACTATATATAAAAAAAAATAGAATATTTTTATAATATTAATTTTTAGATCTTAAAGTTGACGTATATTTCATATATGATTTCACTTTTATTTGTATTATCCACTATTATATATAATGTACAATATTAGTTAGCAATGTATATTATTTAAAAAAATTACAGTACACAATAATTTATATTGAATGATTATAAAAGGAAAAAAGAATATGAATTATTATTATTATTATTATTATTATTATTATTATTATTATTATTATTATTATTATTATTATTATTATTATTATTATTAGTATTATGAT